>DWAN01001356.1:0-18175 GCA_018230445.1 Heliconius hewitsoni | reverse complement strand
AACTGGTGGTAAATTATTTGACGTTCAAAAAATGAAGCATGTAACTTCTTATTATGAATAAAACTATTTGAACTTGAATTTAGAACTAATAATGACTGAAATAAATGATATAGTGAAAAACAAAATTTTCTAATCAATTTTTTTTTGTCATTTTAATGCGTATTTTGTTAATTTAGATAGATTTCATAAAATTTTAAGACTATTTTTTTTCTCCCAGACCTCAGGTGGTTATATAACCATTCGGACGCACATGAAATATCCTTAAAACTTATGTAAAAAGTTACTCTCGCAGTGGAACAAGCGTGTTACTGTAAGCGAGGAAATGAATTATTTGATATTTTCATTCCCTCACTCTGGTAACAAGGCATAGCGCGGCGTTGAGTTCTGTCACTTAACACGCATTGCCTAGAGAAATAACTGAACGGTGGAGAACGGAGCCTGCCTTTAAAAATAATGTTCCTCTTGCCTGTCCCGCAAAGTGAGGAAAATGTATAAAAATGTTCTAAAAAAAGTAATTGATATACTTTCTAAATACATAAAAAGTCTTCCTTAATACTTATGAAACAACCCTTAACTTATTAAGCTGAAAGCTTTTCATAATTTTACGGTTTTTCCGTTAAATTACAGCATAGAATTGTACTTTTGTATAAAATAAATTATATCTTATAGAATGAGGCCAGTCGTGGCACAGGGGCACAAAATGTGACTGACTGTTGTGTGTTTGATCCCCACTCGAGGAAATGAAATATCTATCTAATGTATATTCCCGTTTCCTCAATACCTCCTCCTACCTTCAGCGGAAAGTGGGAAACGGAGTGTCTTAACACTAGGTTCCCTCTGCCTACCCTGTTGTGTGCGGGATACAGCGTGAAGCTGATTTTATTCAAGCGGTAGGAGCTGCGCAGAGCTGCTAATAAACATATTATATATCTTATTAATTATGTTGATAATGATGATTTCTTAGTCTGATTAATAAGCAATGTGTAGCATTGATAAGGAGTTCGAATCTACGACAGGGTAAAGTTTAGTTATGAAAATACATAATAATTTTTCTTAACAAATGCCAGTGTCGAGGCAAAGTGCGGCGTTGAGTTCGACCACTTAACACTCAACGCTGCAGAATGTCTTAACACTAGGTTCCCTCTGCCAACCTTATTACATGCGGGACACAGGTGAAGCTGAAAAAAAAGAAAATAAATTTAATAGAACAAAATAGCTTTTTCAAGATATTGTATTTGTTTAGCAAGCAAAGCCTTAAAAATATTTACCTATACAAACACTAACAGCACAAGTTGTAACGACTGTATAAGAATTTTCGTACAGCGAATAAAAACATACAGTCTGTTTGGCTAATGCGCTTGGACGGATTCCAAAAGACGTAAGTTCAATTCCTAATATGTTCAATGTTTGAAAGTTTTATATCGAATATATAGTACCTATATACAAGGCAGTCGTGGCACAAAGACAGAGTATCCGACTGTAGTTTTGACGATTGTGGCTTCGATTCCTGTACAAGGGAATGAATTATGTTCATTTGCTCAATTTGATAATAAGAAAACAATACGCAATTTTTTAAATATGTTGCAGGACTTGCTTGTTGCAAATGGCATGTCTTGATACTGCCCTCTGTCTATGCTGGTTTAAACTAATATTTTTTTAATAAAAACAAAAGGGAATTATTAGAATAAGATATGCTATTAACATCTTTAAGAACTTTGCAGTTGACTTACTTCGTATTGTCAGAAATTGGAAGTGGATATGAAGATCGAAGTTACAACCATTGCACTTTCAGATAGACTCTCTCTCACTATACCACAGTATTTTAAATCTAAAAATAAAAATAGAACCCTTCAATATGCAATCTTTGTATGTAAGTTTTGAGCTAAGCGGATTTTACGTTTGAAGTACTGACTTTACGGGAATTTCCGTAAAAGGACTTATGTTTCTTTTGCTGTTCACACATTTATATTTAAGCTTACTTTTAAAAGCTTATTTTGTTTGAGAATTGTTTGTAATATGTCAGATTCTTAAGAAACGCTGTGGCAGTGTGAATAATGTTATGTTATTTCCATAACTTTATTATGATAAAGTTGTTTATTATTGCAATTTATATATATTCCTTAATGCACAAACAAAATATACAGAAATATTAAATGAAAAAAGTTAGAAGAAAAGTTAGAAAAAAGAAAAAAAGCACCGATGACAACTAACAGTACCATAACAACGAGCTTGGTGTTTTCCAAAACACACTGAATGTCCTCCATTATACAACAGTGCTCCAACTGTGCTGTGAAGGGGACAGAAACCGGACTGGTAAGGTTATTGGACCTTAAATAGAATAAGGAGGATGGATATGGGGCGGTAACCAGCGACATTGGAGGAGGCTTGGCATTGGAGGCTTTATGTAATGGAATGACATAGGCACTCTTCCATAATGAAGGAAAAATATTACTTGAAAAGAATGGAGTATGATAGGTCGAGACATAACAACATTGATAATGTTTCAGATTGTATTAGGATATTTATTAAAATAGTGTGGTTTTAAAAAAATAATTAAGAGTATGAAGGTCCTCTGAGACTTCTTCTTCTTCTTTTTTGTCTTTTAACTGTAACTTGTAACTTGGCTCTGTCCCATTTAGCCTAATCAGGAGGCAGGCACATGCTTCATATAAACTGGTCTCAAAGGGTATTGTAAATGTTAATTAGTTTAGCCGTTAAAGATTGTACCATAGTGTCAATTATTTGATGACATAATGGAAGACCAGTCGATGTTCCTCCCTTAGGCGTTCAAGATCCATATGCCCAAAATTGCGCTGGAAAAATAATTACCTTAGGAAGACGTAATTTATTAGATAGAAAATTATATCGTGAAAAGAGAATGGCTCACAGAGTTGAAAAACAATTATTATTATGTCATAAATTTTCGACAGCTTTTCATAAAGTGATTCTGAAACAAAAATTTTATCAGCGCTATCATAAATACTAGAAAAACAATTGAAGTTTTATAAGATCGAAGATACTCGCTTAGTTTCTTTCAGTGGATTAAGCTACAGAACCTTGTTCTATTAGATATTTCATGTTATCATGGTAGTTTTAGTGCCTTTTTACTTTGTTTTCGTACTCCATACACTGGATCGAACCTGACAACTGGTGAATCTGAGAAGTACCTGCTGGGTTGATTCTTTTTTAAACCTCTTGACTCAAAAGCAATGGACTTAATGTCAGACATCTTCAAGTGGTTGGATAATACATTAAGCACCTTCAGCAAAACATCTTTAATACTGTCCTCTTCTAAGTCTTTTCCCCTGGACTATGTTTTTAGGTGGTCCAGACCGACCAGAGACCTTAATAAGCCAAGGGTATTGCTCACAAAAGACTTGAACGTGTTGAACTCAGCAATTTAAGTTTTTACTGTGGGGGTGGAAGATACCATCCAGACTGTAATAAGTTTTTCTCAAACTCACCCATTCTGGATGAAAACATAGAGGAGAGTTCTTCCATATTTTTCATAAATTGCTCCACAGATGTAGTCATTGTTAATATAGTGTAGAAAATAGTGAGAGAATAAAAGAAATTCTCTTCGTCCAAAAAAAAAACACAAGTAAACGTGCGACTGTAAACACAACTAGTTGTGGTCTGTATTTTTTTTATTTCCTCGATCTGGTATCCAAGTAAAGCGCAGCGTTGAGTTCTGCTGAACTGAGACTTATTACACAAAACTGTAAGACTCCAGCGGAAAGTAGGAAATAGAAGTGTCTATCAATGACGTTTGAAAATATCAAGCCTATAAAAATGCACCCTCCGTCTGTCTATAATGAAACACCGCTACTTTATTCCTAAGCTGAATAAAGCTGTAATAAAAAGTGCTTCATAATACCATTTTCCATTACTTTATGTATATTTTGTAAAAACTTGTATAGAAAAACTGTAAAGGGCTTCTTCCAAGAAAAAAATATTATTAATTTCACGCTAGAATGGCTTTCAATTTTGAAATGTCTGACAAGGGACTTGTAATAAATTGTATCTAAATTTCATTTATGTATAATTAGAATATTTTGTGATATCTCTTATAATAAATATTTATCTACAGCTTTTTCTCGGCTTTACACTTTTTCTCGCATACCGACAATTAAGCTAGACAATTCTGTCTACTCAATTTTCTGTTAGTTTTTTAATGATTCAGGGTTCAAATTGCACTAAGATATTTTTTTGCAATAAAAAAATATTCTGAGCAGGTTGCTCAGAATATTTTTTAGTAGAATATTAATTTTTGTTACTTTGACTCAATTTTAAAATAATGATAATTTTGATCATCCTTGTTGATGAAAGCGTTTGAACAGAATATTAAGACTTAATAGACTTAATAATAGCATACTATTATTACGTCCTATATATTCGTTTTACCTAATCTTTTATAGTATATGGATGGACCTTGTAGTCCCTTACTTTGCTGACTTTTGCCAACATTAAGAAATGCACCATTGCCTCAGTTTCAGATTTGTCCGTTCGATAGATCCAGATGATGGTATATATACTTGTAAAGTAAAACAGATCTGGGAACTCTTTTATAAAAGAATTCATTTATATATTGTCAAATGATTAAATAATAATTAGTTATAATTTAAGAAGTGACAATAACGGTATATATGGAATGTGGAATAGGTATAAAGAATTAAAATATATTGAAAAAAGTACCGGGGCAAAGCGACATGCTATCTAACGTCTTCTTAACAAAGCGAGAAAATGAAAATTATTTCTCTTAGAGAAAATCGAATCTGCAACCGTCACGTCAACAGTCTAATATCTATATTATGACATCTATGTAAGAACGTATTAACTTAACTTTGGTAACATTTATTTACACCTATATAAAAAAAAGGGTGACCAGGACAAGAAAGAATAGGAAATTTTACTTGCAAATAGATGTTGAAACATTAAAAAGTTCTGTAAGAATACTATACTTTATAGTTATCAGCTTTTTGTATTTGAAATAACAAGACTTGAAACTAAATTAAAAAGTATGTTTCAGTTCAAATTATTGATCTATTACTTATTCAGACCGTGACCGTGAGACCGTAGACCGTCTTCTACATGAAAATCTATAAAAAATAATTAAAGTGTAATCTAAAGAAAATTAGGTTAAAGCCTACCGCATCTGATAGTGGTGACACTTTTTCCCAGAAGGAGAAAATTAAAATAATTCATTCTATCTAAGAGGAATCGAGCCCATAACCGTCACGTTTCTAGTCAAAATGTGTTCCTTGATATCTTATTCTATTACAACATCGAAAGTAAAGACAGTATTCGTTATTTATTTGTTACAATATATCTTCGTTATATCCACAAAAAAAGCTTTAGTAAATTGACTATTATTATTTTTATACTATAACATCAAACTAATAATTTTAAAATAAAAATGTACAATAAAAATATCTATAATGTCAAAAATACCCGGTTTTAGTATTTCTTGAGGAATGTTCCAGACGTGAAAATAAGATGCCTTTGTTAAAAATGTTATCAATTTATTTGAAGCTTAGCCATCTATATAAATGCTAATTTATATCTCTGTACTCTCTAGTTGTATCTCTGTATTGTCGCAAATTAATAAAAATATATTTTTTGAAAAAAAAGTATGCTTCCGACAAAAATAACTATAAAATAATTAGGTTCTTTTATATATATTTTTTTTAACTTCACGCTGTATTTCACAAATGGCAGGATAGGCAGAGGGAACCTGGGGACCTTAAGGCCTGGGCAAGTTAAGTGATGAAAATCAACTTAACGTCGTATTTTGTTTGTCAAAACGCAAGAACCCATTTCCTGCGTTTTGACGTTCGAACCTACAACGATTGCGTTTTTAGTCAGACACTCTCTCACTATGCCACAGTGGCCTCAAGCATTAAATCTAAAAATAAAAATAGAACCTTTAAATATGCAATATTCGTGCGTAAGTTTTGAGCTAAGCAGGTTTTACTTTTGAAGTAGTGACTTTACAGAAAGTTCTTTAGCTATTTATTCATACATTTATATTACGTACTCTTAAAAGCTTCTTTTGTTCTGAGATTTTTTGTAATATGTCATGTGTTTAAAAACTGCTTTGGCATGTGAATAATGTTATGTTCTTTCGATAACTTCACTATGATACAGTTGGTAAGTATCGCAATGTATGAAATGGTTATGAGAAACAGTTACGTGTAGAAACAAAACAAAATCACTATGCTGCAAAAGCCACATGCATTGCCTTTATGTCTGCCATTGGAAAAATATTGGGTGGCAGGAAAGCTTCACCAGATGAAATCTAAGCGCTAGTCAAAGATGAATTCACAAGGGGCTCTGCAAAAGCTACCACTGTAAAAGCATGGTCTAGGTTAACAAGAGCGGCAATGGATCAAGTAATGCCACCCAATCTGGTATCGATCATGAGACACAAAGACTGCTAGTAGAATGCTTTCTTTAAATTCCTCGCAATCCCTAAAGCTACTAAAGAATTAAATCTTAAAACTTACAAGAAATTAATGCTTGGCTTTCAAGGAGGACATTTGTTTCTGGAGGTAAAGCTCAAAGAGACTGAAGCTGCCGTATGTAACAACGATACTGCCTAAATGGCGTTAATGGCGACGTAAAATTCTGCAGTTGGCTTTGTGGATTCGGATGAAGAGGAAACCAGACAAACAGGCAACCTCAAATTCAACATAACTGAAAATGATTCCATTGTATTCGTCGCCAAGTGCACAAAAGTGATGTTGGAGGATAAAATACTTGAGATCTCTATAAAGATCTAGAGAGGCAAGAAACTTCGAAAGCACTCTAGAGCCAACATTATTAGCGGCATCGAAGGTACCTGGAATGCAATGGATCAATGGGGATCCTGGATGCGGTAGAACAACCGGAATTCTAAAACACTTCAACTTGAATAAAGACATTATCATCACCATTACCACATAGGCAGCCAAAGAATTCCAGAGGAAGCTATCAATAAATATAGGGAACTTAGTAAAGAATAAGTTGCGCACTATGGCTTTAATACTGGTTAACGGGGTTAGAAAATCGGAAAGCTTCAAGCGCCTCGTGGTGGACGAAGCCCTGATGAATCACTTTGTATTGAATCTGTGAGCGGAGTAAATAGGAGAACCTCTTTAATATGCTCTACAGCAGTCCATCCCAAATGCTAAGCACCCGCAAAAACCTACTCTGTATCCATAGAAGCCTCATGGACGTCGCTTACGCCCTACGAGAAATTAACTGCGGTATAAACTCAGCGAAAAGGACAGTGCACTCCTTTCATATTGTAAACATAGAGGCAACGACGGTACTGAAAGATCTAAAAGGAACCCTCTATCTCACACTTACACTAGATGAAAAATACTCCTTGGTTCAACAAGGATACGTAGTGTTCAAAGTTGTTTACTATTAACGAAGCTCAAGGTCTGACAAACACGAAAAAATAGACGTCGTCTTGGCTCATGCCATTGTAAACGCAAGAATTGTGGTGTTGGAGGAATGAAATATTCAATATTTTTAATTCCATGCTTTGGCGACAGGTACAGTGCAGCATTGAGTTCCGCTGCTCACGCAATGCAACAAGAGAAAAAAAATAGAAACGGAGGGTGAATTGTTCCACTCCCCGTCTGTCCATAATGAAAGCACAGCTATTTTATTCCTAAGCTTAATAAAGCTACTATAAGTGCTTCATAATACTATTTTCCATTATCTTATGTATATTTTGTAAAAACTTGTATAGAGAAGCTGTAAAGCTGTAAAGGTGTTCCCAGAAAAAAAATATAGTTAATTTCACGCTAGAATGGCTCACAATTTTTTTAATGTTTGACAAGAGACTGATAATAAACTGTATGTAAATTTCATTTACATAAAATCGGCTTCACTCACACAACAGAGAAAAATGGGAAACACTCCGTGTCCCATTTTTCGCGGAATACTAGAAGCATTGCGTGTTGAGTGTTGGAACTCAACGCGGCGTTTTTCTATACCAGAGCGAAGAAATTAAAACATAGATTTTAACAGATATTTTATTTCTTCGAGTGGGGTTCGAACCCACAATCAGTCGTATTTACAGTCAGACACTTGTGCCCCTGTGCTTCGACTGCCCTCATTAACATATGATTAGTATTATTATGGGACATCTCTTAGTATTAGTTATAATAAGAGCTTATTGGTACTTTTTCTTTCGGCTTTACGCTTTTTACTATTTATACAGGCAGAGATCAAGATATTCTGTTCTTTCAGTTTTCGGTCATGTTCTATATTTTTTTTAACGATTCAGATATTTTTCTCCACCAATTCAAGTTAATTTTTTTTTATTAATCCCTAACTTAAATTTAGTTACTATTAAAATATATAGGTATATATATTACTTTCACTCAAATTTTGAATAATGCTGATTTAGATCATCCTTTTTGATGATTGTATGTTATGAGGCTTTGGTGCTTATATGTTATTATTGCATCCTATATTTTCTTTTTATCTAGTCTTTTATAGTATATGGATGGACCTTCTAGTCCTTTACTTTGCTGACTTTGGCCATCTGTAAGAAACGTACCATTGCCTCAGTTTTACAATTGACAGTTCGATAGATCCATCCAGATAGATCGTGTTGGAATATATAAAGTAAAACAAATCTGGGAGCTCCCTTATAGAAGAATTCATTTACATATTGTTAAATGATTATATAATAATATGTTATAATTTAAGAAGTGATAATAGTGATAATATAGAATGGAAAATATATAGAATCCAATTATATTGAAGATATCGTTTAATTCATTTAATAGAATATTTGAATATTAGACTCCAGTAGTGGCGCAGGCGCACAAAGTGTGATTATAAAATCAACTGGTTATGGGTTCAATCCCCATTCGAGGAATTGAAATGTTTAGTTAACTGTATATTTTCATGTCTTCGCTCTTGTGTTGTGACATAGCGCGGCATTGAGTTCCGCCACTCAACATGCAATGCCTCCAGATTTCAGTGGGAAGTGAGGAACGGAGTGTCTTGACACTAGATTATACGGCGGTATACAGCTTGAGTGTGTAAATTTTGCCACGACTTAGGTCAGAATAAAGTAAAAAGGCAATTCTCCCAGTACCTGGGCAGAATGAAAAATAGCCTAAGCGTGAGTGTTCCTTTAAAATGTAGATAAACATACACACACTCTTTAAGTACCTCCACTATGCAAGCTTAACGTATTTCCCCACTAAGCAGTATAGAGTAAAGACCACGTGATAACACAAGCATGTGACTGTAAACACGACAGGATGGGGGGGTTCATGAGTTCGAATCCCCACTGGAGGAAATTAAATATTTTCAATTTATCGCTTTAGAAGCGAGGCAAAGCAACGCTAATATGCATCTTCTTAACATGGTCAAGCGTAATACCAACGGTCTGTTGGTATTACGCTGGGGCCTCTTTGGATGAAGTTTATTTTATTACATATATCACAAATAACTTTTATTGACACTTATACAAAAAAAAGGTAACCAGAACAAGACAAAATTGAAAATTTTACTTGCAAATGGATGTAGAAACACTAAAAGTTTTTGTAAAGATACTCAACTTTATAGCTATCAACTTCTTGTACTTGAAATAACAAGGCTTAAAACTAAATTGAAAACTGACAAATGTTTTGGTTTGAATTAATCGTCTATTATTTATTCAGAATACATTGTTTTCAATATGAAATATATAGATTAAAGTATAATCTAAAGAAAATTATGATTGTCGATTGGTAAGATCATCGTAATGGTCTCTGCCTACCACTTCTGATAGTCGTGCCAACATGTAGATTCCTTCAAATGGGAATTGAACCCACAACTATCGATTTTCCTGTCACAATCGATGCCATTGCGCAACAACGGCCTTAATATTTGTACGGACGGAAAGTACAGACGGAGCTCGAAATTATTTTTCACTAAATAAGAATATAAAAAATAAAAACGACATTTTATATATAGAAATATTTTGTTTTTGTAAACAAAATTTCTCTATTAAATCGACTGTTATTTTTTTTATATAACTACAACTAATTACATATATTAAAATAAAAAAAGAAAAAATTACAATAAAAATATATTTAATGTCAAAAGTACCCGGTCTCCGTATTGCTTGAGGAATATCTCAGACACGACAAATACGGTGAGGCAAATTATTAGGTGCCTTTGTTAAAAATTATATCAATTTATTTCAAGCATAGTCATCTATATAGACGCAAATTTATGCCGACTGTTTACTGTCACAGTTTAATAACAATATATATTTTTTGGATATTTTATTATTTTTTTTAAAGCGCAATTCTTGAGACATTGCCTGTTGAATGGCGAAACTCAACGCCGTGCTTTGCCTCAACACCACAGCAAAGAAATTTAAATATTAGATATTTTAGTTCACGAGTGGAAATCGAACCCACAACGTGTCTCGTTTACAATCACACTATGTGATCATTCGCCACGACTGTCTTCTAATACTCATATAAAATATAGGTAAGCAAATAGAATATAAATTAAAATATGAATTTACGTTATATTTCTTGTATTTACTTAGTTACTTATTTAATAAAATAAGTAACAAATCTACTAAAAAAAAATACTGATCTGAAAAAAAAAACATTTTATTCATTTTTATATAATTTCATTTTCAAATGAACAAGCTTCATAATTTCTCATTTCCCTTGAGAATTCACAACAAACTCGATGGTAGTACCACAAAGTCACTACATTCATCACGCGACGTAATAATTAAAAGTTATTACTAGAACGAATTGTGGGACCTTCAAATGTTTTACATTTACACTATTCGGGTGGTATTTGAAGATTTTCTTTTTAAAAGAATTCTAGTAACAAAAATTATAGCTCTATCGTTAGTTATTTCTTTCTTGGTAAATAACTAACTATGTAAAATACAATGTATTTCTAGTTTGTATGGATGAAATTAAAGTTAAAAATGTATTTTTATTTCATAACCAATATTTATAAAATTAAATAAAAAATTGGTGTAAAAAAATGTGGCAAAACTCAACAGTAAAAACAAAATTATAAAATTAAAAACTAATCATGTGTAAATTGAGGCCAGTCGTGTCGCAGGGGCACAAAGTGTGACTGTAAAATCGACTATTTGTGGGTTCGATCCCCACTCAAGGAAATGAAATATTTATCTAAATTTATGTATATTTTAATTTCTTCGATCTGGTGTCGAGGCAAAGCGCGGCGTTGAGTTCCGCCACTCAACACAGAATACCTCCAGAACTTGGCGGAAAGTAGGGAACGGAGTGTCTTAACACTAGGTTCCCTCTACTTAACCTGCTGTGTTACAGCGTGAGACTGATGAAAAAAATCTAATGATTCCCCCGAACAGAAATAAAAGCTACAACCACTACATGTAGTCAAAAATTGTCCCAACTATACTACAATGTTTTTTTATTATCATTGTTACAATTGTATACAACAATCATAAAACACTTTGTTGCAGATTTAAGGCCCCATCCTTCGAAGGCGACATGAGCTCAGACGCCATTATCGACGCCGATACAGGTGCAACGGTTTTATTTGATTGCCGAGTGTCGTCTTTGAGAGATAAAACGGTTGGTGCACAATAAATTAATAGTTTATTCTCTTTTATAGTTTTTAATACTTTAAACAAATATATAGCTTTTAAAGTTAGATTGTAAGGTATATTTGTAAGAGGCAAAGTGCGGCGTTGAAATGCGCCACTCAATACGCAAGGCCTTCAACTCACCAGTTGAGAAAAAGGTGGAAAGTACGGACGGGAGCGGAGTGGCTCAACATTAAGTTCCTGGGTTCCCTCTACCTACCATGCTACGTGTGGAATACATCGTGAAGCTGAAAGGAAGAAAAAAATATGGTTGCTATATATTAAGTTAATGCTGAAATAGCATACATACACAATAGCAACATATAGCATTAAATACCGTTAAGATTTTTATCTATAGTACTTTTACACTAGCAATATACAGACAGCTCAAAAATTTGTTTAGCTCAACGCTATTTTGGAACTATTGGTTCCAATTGACAATTTTTTATTCGTTGGACTATTCATATATTGAGGGAGCCTATGGGCCATATTTCATCACGTTATTGTTTTCGGTGTAACTTACCTTCCTTTGACCACGGTGGCAAAGTTAGAGATCATATAAAATATATGGATATAATAAAGTTAATTTTCTCTTTTTCTTGACCTTTCAAATATTTTTATACGCGATTCTTATGTTCATAATAAAATGTTTGCAAAATGACCATCAATATTCTGCTTCGTTACATTTTTTTTTACATTCATATAAAAATCAAGCCCCAATTGTATATTATATTAAAATAGCAAAATTGTATACTTAAATTAAACACATCTAAATTCTAAGTTCATAATATAAATTATTTTCCTAAAACAATTTCATTACTTGTTGTCAGACGAGCCTTTACATGAGTAATTAATTTAGACTAACGAAAGCTAAACAGTACGCTTACGACATACAATATAAGCTTTATTATTTTATTTTTGCTGCCTGAAAAATTGTAGAATCAAAATATATAAATCAGCTTCTTACTGTACCCCGGAAAGTCGGGAACGGAGTGTTTTGACACTAGGTTCCCCATGCCTACCCTGCTGTGAGCGGGGTACAGCGTGAAGCCGATTTATTTTTTTTTCAGTTAATTTTATTTGGATTCATTATTTTATACAAAAATAATAATTAAACAAGTGTTTTATAATTTTGAAATCGGTGTCAAGCTAATGCTAATTTAGTGCAAGAACGACGTACTTGTATATTTTTAAAAGAAGTTATTTAAGTCGTATTTTATGTAATAAAAAAAGATAAATGAGCTTAAGGAAAAAAGAAACCTATCTTCTTATCTTATCTTTTTATATTAGAAATAAGCTATAACACGCTTTATATTAAACATTTAGCGTAACTTGACTAAGAAGCGTGGTTATAACTTAATATTTGTTCTATATTAGGTATCGTGGATCCGAGTATCTGATGATGAAAACTTAGAACTACTAACTGTGGACTTGGAAACACATACAGCTGACTCAAGGTAGGTTGGAAGTTTATATTAACATATATAAAAGAGTTATTATAATATATTAATATAATATATTTATAGTTATATATAAAAAAATTTATAGAGAACGTTGCCCTCAGCTCATCTGCTCATACCAACTGCGAATCAAATGATATGATTATTAAATAAAAACAAGGTATAGAAATTACTATTGTAATTCATAAATCAATGAATAATTTTTTTCATTGTTCGAAATGTGTACCTATTTGAACATTACACCAATATAGAATATGCTGATTAAAAAAATAAATTAAAAATATTTTCTATATAATCAGTATATTTTATATATAAGTAAAGATAAAAAAGGCCAGTCGTGGCGCAGGGGCACAATGTGTGACTGTAAAACCGACTGGTTGAAGGTTCGATCCCCACTCGAGGAGATGAAATATTTACTTAAATTTATATTTCCATTTCTTCGCTTTGGTGTCGAGGCAAAGTACGACGTTGAATTGTGCCAATCAGCACGCAATGCATCCAGAATTAGGCAGAAAGTGCGGAACAGAGTGTCTTAACACTAGGTTCTCTTTGCTTACCCTGCTGTGTGCGGGATAAGTAAAGATAAAAATATATAAAATATTCTAAGCCCTCTTCAATGACACTTGTTAACCGAGTGTTCGCATATTTTATACTAGCGACTCGCTTGCGTCTTCGCCTATTTTTGTCATCTAATAACATTATTATTCTTAATAATAAAAAAAACCATACATAGATAGCTAAAGTTTCAACCAATTCAATAATACATTTAGTTTGTAGCAATATTGTCGCATACAAAGGGCCGTTCTAGTATTACGTAAGCAGTTTTTTTTGCAATTATTTTTTTTGCAATAATCAATCCTCTTAAATATATTTCATTGAACACATGTTTCGTGGTTTATTTTAATACCCCCCACTCACCATCTCGTCAAAAATAAGCAAAACCAAGACCCCCTGCTCCCCTACAGTGCTTACGTAATACTTGAACGCCGCAATTCGTTATATTGAGATTACTTTTTTATTTATGAACCGATTAAAATAAAATAAACACTAATATTGGGGAAAGTTTGCCAAAATACAACAATAAAAAATGCACTTAGTTTGTTAAGCTGTATCTGAGATAAGCGTAAAAAAACGCACATACAAGCAGACAAACTGACGAACAGGCAGAATTTTTAAAAATCATTGTTTCGTTACATTACGTTAACAAATGTCCCAAATAATATAATTACATATATCTTTTTATATATTATTCTATAAATATATTTTTATTCTCATTCTTTTATTTCATATGTCTTCTATGTACAGACAGTAATGAACTACAGTTTTATTATACGTATAAATTATTATTATTTTTGAAAATCTAACATTTCGAACACTATCAAAGACTTAGGAATAATTTGGTTAAACAATTTCGTTTAAAATTTGTTATTTTATTATTTTAAACTCTATATTTACTCTCTTAAATTCAAAGAACCTCTCAAAATATCTAGCACACCATATCTTCACACTCAGGTATAAAGTCGACGTAGCAGGTGAAACTTGGAAGCTTACTTTGTCTGAGGCTAAAGTGCAGGACTCCGGTATATATTGCTGTCACGTGTCCACCCACCCGCCTATGCTGAGGCGATTCCAGTTAGTGGTACATCGTAAGTACTTTTATAGCTAAAAGTGTAGTTTTAGACATTTTTAAATTATTCCGTTCCTGTTACAACACTTCCGTTCCTAACACAAAAATAGAGTGGCTTAACTAGGTTGTTAGACCATTTGCCAATCCTGCTATATACGGGATACAGCGTGAAACTTTAAAGTATTTGACACTTCGACATTCTGTATTTTAGCTTCACGTTGCTTTCCACATAAAGTCAAAAAATCCATATGCGGTGCCTTATTTTCGAGACATTGCGTGTCAAGTCGCGGAAATTAAGGCCGCACTTCGTCTCATTATTAATTTGATTCCCCATTTGATAATCGAAAACACCTTGATATTTACCGCCACAACTACTTTAAATAAATTATCTTCAAGAATTCGGTGGAAATTGGGGAACGGAGTATTAATATAAAACAGAGCGACTACCCACTAGGTTCCCAGGTTCCTCTGCCCTGCTATGTGACTATGTGAAGATAAAAAAAACAAAACAAACAGTTTCATATCACTTAAAACTAAAACAATCCATACAAAAAAATCTCATAAAAGTCATTGTTTCAGCGCCCGAAATAAAAATGAGCAAAGAGGCTTTCCTCGAGAGCGGCGAGACTTTGTCACTAAAGTGTGCAATATTGCATTTGAGTGTAAAGGAAATTATACCTTTACTACATTGGTATAAAGGCAATAGTAGCGTGCCACTGGACGAGACAAGAGGTGGTGTTCTAATAGAAACTGACCTATTGACTATTACTAGTCATCTTCAGGTAAGCTTCTTTTATATTTTATTGTAAATTTATTAAACCTGTGATACCATGAAATGTGGTGTTTGCAGGTTCAATGCGCGCTTGAGGTAATTTTTTTTTTGGCTTCGTATTTCAAAAAGAAAAACGGAACCCATATTTAATGGATCATTTATCTCGCGATCGTGTAATAATAACGTTGCTAATTTAAATTTGTTAACTATTATTAAGTGCACTATCTGTTGACCATTTGACTGAAAATTGGTACGGAACCCAGTGTACGAGTCTGACTCGCTCTTGATTGATATTTTTTATTAAGAGCAGGATGCTCTTTGTGTAGAGCACGGCGTTCAATTCCACCAATCAACACGAAAATGGAAAGTGGAATCTTTCTTCATACCAGATTTTCTCTGCCATTGCTATATGCAAAATTAAATTCTGTATGCGACAGAAATACGTAATATAAAAATCTATTTAAATATTTGATATGTAAGGTTAAACATAATAAAATGAAAAGATGCAAGTAGAAAGCTTTGAACAGAAAAATTGCTTGCTACGACTCTATTTATCTACTAATAAGTTTTACTTGAAAAAAATACTGAATATACTCTCGAAAACTTATATATTATATTATATTGTTTTATTATTTATGGCCGTCATGGTGCAGTCGGGCCGCTTTGGGTTATAATCAAAGATTATGTATGCACTCCTCATTCATTGTAATGTTATTTTAACAAATTTAATTTTCCTGTGTAAAAGTGTCGCGTTCAGTTCCATCTTAAATTTAGGAAATAGATGGAAAATTAAGTGTTTCGACATTTTGTTTAATCTATCCACCCAGCTATACGGTAAAAAGCGTGAAAGTCATAAAAGAAAAATTATTAAAAAACTACCACTACCCTGCCTATAGCTTGCAGGGTCCAGGATGGACCGTTATACGAGTATAGCCATTAATAAAATTCAAGTCTAATTACTTTTCCAATTCATTAAGAGAACAATCTTATCTCCCCTAACAAAAGTTATGTCTTTACATTCATTTCTAATGTATTCTGAGTCGTTATACTTAAAAAGTGAAGAGATTTTTTATTTCGAGGTACCTCTTTAGACCATTCAATGTATTGCTTTGGTGGAATTACGACTAATTTGAAGAGCCATTACTTTTATACATTTTTTACTAGCTGAGATGGAGGGATGTCGGTGCTTTTCAGTGTTTAGGTGTTTTTATTGGTGTGTTTTTTTTATAAAGTAAGTATCAGCTTCATGTTGTATCTCGCAAGTAGCAGATAGCTTGGTTCTTTCTGCCTATCCCACGGGCAAAAGAAACCGAGTGTTAAGACGGAATATTTCAAGGCATTGTGGGGGTATTCGGACGGAATTCAACGCTGGGCTTTTGCTCTGTAAAGAAATTAAAATATTAATATCATATTTATATCGTTTTCGAACTCACAACCATCGCGTTACATTACGTTACATACACCTGAGCCCCAGTGCCACGACCGCCTCTTAAATAATCTTATAAAGTATATTTTATAATAATAATCATTCATCATTGTGTAAGCACGATGATCGTTGGTTTGATTTTGGATAAATGAAATCTTTTCGTTTTATCGGCAAAATGATACTTAGTTTTTGAGTTCAAAACACGGTTAGTAATCCAGATAGAAATTGGAGAGTGTATCTGGGTGTCTGAACATTATTTTTTCTTCACCTACCCTGTTAACTGTACGATATAACGATAAAAATATTTATCAATATATGGAAAATATAGTCTCATCTCACAGAATCTTAAATATAATAATAAGTCTAGATATATTTTACTATGTAATATGATATCTATATGTTTATAGGTAGTCTATCTTCCCATATAGTTATAATTGCAAAAGATTAAAATTTACATAAATGTTTTATTCACTCCAGAAAAAAAAAGAATTCAAAACTAGTATAGCATATAAAAAATCAATTAAACAACTATTAAACGGCAATGAAAATAAAAAGAAAGATGCCCAAAATAAATTCACTATAAAATAATTTAAATAGGTCAGACTGAATGGATGTATGTATTTAGCGTGATTGAAACTTTAAATTCACAGATTCTATTGGATTTTCGGATTATCGTGCTTGCTATTTGTTCTGGACTAGTTAAATTGTTACTAATTAAATACTATCGTGTAGCGAATGAATGAATAATTGCTGTTATGTGGTATTGTAGTATGTGATGGTTGTAAGTTCGATTTCCAGTCAAATTAAATCGTTTCAAATAAACGGACTGTAGCTCAGAGTTTTGTTTGAGTGGACTGTATAACGTAAAATCCTCTTTTTCCTGCTCATGCTTAATTACGAATGAATTTATAATAATTAAATATTATAATTTATAATATTTATTTTGGTAAAGCGTTTCATTCTCTTCGACGAACTAATTATGGTCAAGCGGGAGCTTATGTTGTGTTATAGATATATGTTACGTAAAACATAACATATAGCTGAGGGCATGGCAGTGTGTATTTTTTTATTTCTAAAACAATCTTATGGAAGTTACGGTAATGTAATCCATGGTGCTAAAACCTTCATATTAATAGTATTTTTAAGTACACTACAGATAATGTATATAAACAAGAATACTGTCATGATTTCGTAAAGCGTTACATATATTTAAGTTATGTTATTATTTAAATGATTTTTTTTTTATGGAAAAGACACGGCAAACGAGCGTTCGGGTCACCTGATGGTA
>DWAN01001355.1:0-18177 GCA_018230445.1 Heliconius hewitsoni | reverse complement strand
GCCGGCAACGCACCTGTAGCTCCTCTGGGGTTGCACGGGGCCGTGGGCGGCGGTATTCACTTACCATCAGGTGACCGGAACGCTCGTTTGCCGTGTCTTTTCCATAAAAAAAAAAGATAACCTAGAGACATAAAAGTTTGTTAAATAAAGAAAATAAACAGGACAATTATATAAACACATCTAATTATTTTAATTACATACAATGGACAAACTTTATTTTATATTCTAAAAATATGTAAATAATACGTTTATTCACTAATTTTTCAACATTAATCAACGCGGTGAAAAAAGTGTTTTCTTTTTTTGCTTTTTATTCTTAAATTTCCAAAATCTAGTGATATCTCTGGTGTCTTCTTCACTAATCGTTTCTAATTTATGTTTATTTGGATGCTCATTTCCTCGTGAAAAGCTATCACTATCAATAGAATCTTCATCATAATAAGTCTTTGTTTCTATCAATGTAGGAGAGGAGTCAAATCTTAAGTGCTTTGACGTACTTGCTTTTTTCGCTTGTTCCTGATGTATCTCACAAGTAACTGGTACCTTCTTAGGGACAATATCGGAAGGACGTTCGTAAACCGTGTTCTTTATTTCCTCTTCGTCTTCATGTAACGTGTGCCTTCTTTGATTTTTAACTGTTTCTCCTTTTGTGTTTATATCGTTCTGTTTTGATTTAGTTTCTTTAGTAAACTTGATTAAACTCAATTCATCGCTATACTTTCGATCATCAGCATGACGTTTGCTTATTTTAAATTTAGTCAACGAGTCGAGCGCAGTGCTTTGGCAATTATAAATGTTTTTATCAAGTCTTTTGTCGATACTGTTACCGGTTTGCACTCCTTCGTCTCTTACCGTTCGAGCGGCATACTTTCGTAATTCCAGCTCAGTAAATGAATACATTTTTGAAGGCCGCGCTTTTAATGCATAATCTTCATAATGTTTTTCTTCTGATTGCTCTTGTTTCTTCTTCTTTATACATAGTAAATATCCGCAATATGCCATGCAAATTCTTGTTAAAATATTACTCTTTTTGCCTTGTTCTTTGTAATCTTGTAAAGAAACATCTTCAAAAAAGTTACCTGGATATACAAATTTGTCGGAAAAATTGTCAACATCTGTTGGTGATCTCATAATGGTATCCAATTGTAATCTATAACATAAATGTGATGATATGTGACATATATTAAAATTATGATTATTATTAACATAACTCTGGTACCTACTAATATTTGAACGACATTACAAGAATAATTACACGACAACGACTCTATAAATACAAATATACCTTAAAACATTACATTCAATTTAGACGTTAATACAAATTAAAAAAAATATAAAACAACTTCTTGCTGTATCTCGCACAGAGTAAGGTAGGCAAAGGAAACCTAGTATTAAGACACTTCTTTCACCACTTTCCGCCGAATTCTGGAGCCATTGAGCGTTGAGTAGCGGAACTCAACGCCGCGCTTTGTCTTCGACACTAGGGCGAAGAAATGGAAATATAAATTTAAATAAATATTTCATTTCCTTGAGTGGGGATCGAACCCACAACCGCCGCGTCGCGTTTACAGTCACACTTTGTGCCTCTACGCCACCAGTGGCGGACTAAGGCTAAAACGGGCCCTAGGCAACTTTACAATTCCGGGCCCTTCAGTCATGACACGTACTTTGCCGTTTGGTACTTTCGTTTTAATTGATATAGTATATATGTTCTATTTAATTATCGGATTCTGAGATTCTAATAAATTGAAAAATGTTTCAATAATATGATTTTCCTATATTAATGACCACATAAATGTAGGCGAAATAGTATTTTCTTTGCTAATAAAACTCTCGCATGGCGTCTGTTAAATTTTCTGGCGATAATGCAACATCGTTTTCAAAACTCTTAGTTTCATCATTAAAAACATTATTTTTACTAAAAGGAAAGAGATCGAGTGGTTCCGGAAAAGCACGTCCACACTTACACTTGTTTATCAAACAACGATTCGGCATGCCGAAATCATGATTTGGACATGTTTCAGCAATAATTACGAATTTTACGTTTTTCTGTTAAATAGTAATAAGAATGAATTATAAAACTAAAAACCTAATTTTCCGGCCCAAAAAATTACGGGCCCTAGGCAGTTGCCTAGGTAGCCTATGCCTTAGTCCGCCCCTGTAAGCCACAGCCAGTTTTTATAGTTAAAAAAATAGTTGAATATGTAATTGTATAGGTACACTAAAGTGTTGCCATTAAGTTGCAGATTCTGTATAAAAGTTTATTATTCTGTATAAAATCTTAAAACCCTTAAATTTAAAGATTGACAAATATATTTTTCTATATTTATTAAATTTTGAAACTATAACACTAACTTACCTATTTTCAGAAGTATCAGAAAAGATGAAAAAGGCTTCGGAGACTCTCGGAACACATCTCTTTAACCAGTAGAATATTGTGTATAGTAAGGTCAGAAGCAAAGCGAGGAAGCTGAAAGCTGCTATGTAAACGTTGTGGGGGAGTCCCCCGGCCGCTCCACATACACGACGGTCTTCGTCGTATATATCTGAACAAGGTATTATACTGTATAATGTGGTCTTAATGTATTGCAAGTACGTATTATTAAATAATATCTCAGTTATACGTTGGTTTTTTTTTATTTTCCTCCTTGCTCTGTATAACACTGCAGTTATATCAATATATTTTTGAATTGTGTGTGCTACAAATGGGTTATTTATAATTTGGAATTATGAATATAAATAATGTCTCGAAAAAAAATGGAATTTTAAGCCAAGAAAAGGCAAAATATTATTCATTAATATTTTCACTTCTTCGCTCTAGTAAGAAGGCAAATGCACGGTTGAGTTCCTCCACTCTACACGCAGAAATTCGTCAGCAAGCCTTAACACTAGGTTCCCTCTGCCTACCCTGCTGTGTGCGGGATACAGCGCAAAGCTGATTTGATTTTTTGATTTGCATATTGATGATGAGATGTGTGAGTTAGCTCAGATAAGACAACTCTTTTTACATAAAATTATATTTTTGTTCAAAAAAATTAAATAATGGCTTTACCATATGAACCACAATTGGGTACTCCATTGCAAGCATTTAAAGAGTCGATACATACTCGGGAACCCATTATTTGACATTCAAGATGCTCCGACGGACACCGGGAAAAGTTGCCATAAAGTGGAAACGCTGGTGTTAGTACAACCATCATACGATCTAGCTTAAATATTTTTGTCATCGGAAGTTTTGTATGTAAATAATAATGTTTAACTTACTTATTTAGAAAACGTGTAAAAATTTGAACGTAACGGGACTCAAACTAGCGCCTTTTGGAAACCGACCTGGTCGGTTTTCAGGAGGCGCATTCATTTTTATACGTTTTCTAAATAAGTATTTTTCTCTCCTAAGTGTGGAATAATATTTTAAAAATGTTAATTTTTTTTTAACTTATTACTGACTGACTGTCGTAGGATGTTTTATAATAAACCCATATATTGTTGAAAAAAACAAGTGTGGATATTATAAGCTAATTGCTATCTACGAATTTGCTTGAGTGGCCTTTACATGCTTCAACACTTGGCCCATCTATATCGACTCGTTTTAATCGAGTATCAGGCACCAAATAACAACGTAAAAAATCTTGATAAACAAACATTTTAAACATTCGCATTGTATTACAGTTTTTTTTAATCGCTCAATTTCTTTATTAAAAAAATATTTTTTGTTTTGTTATAGTATAACTATGTATACATTGATATTAGTAAAATAAAATAAATTAATAAATCAGCTTCACGGTGTATCCCCGCACGCGGCAAGGTAGGCAGAGGGAACCTAGTATTAAGATACACCGTTCCCCACTGGCGTCATAGATTTTATAAAAAATATAGATAGATATCATTTAAAAATATTTATTTTTACCGTCATATTACTAACAGCGATGACTATACGAGAAGCATTGAACAGGAACATTTGTTTTGATTGCGCTTCGTTATAGTCGCAGATGTTGAACAGTGCTCCGCTCACGTAGTTGCGTAGATAGCGTAGCGCTACGCGACCTCCGATCTAAGATATTGTTTTTTTTTTCAGCTTCACGCTGTATCCCGCAAATAGCGGGGTAAGCAGAGGTAACCTAGTATTAAGACACCCCGTTGCCCACTTTTCCCCGAATTTTCGAGCCACGCGTGTGAGTGGCGAAACTCAAATGCAAATGTTAATAAATAATAATTCATTCCCTCGAGTGCGAATCGAAGCCACAACCGTCGCGTGTACGGTCACGCATCTGCGTCAGGACAGCCTCGAAATTAATTATTAGTTTTAATATGTATTAAAATATATACAAAATAAAACAAGTGGATAGCCCTTGCATTTTCTAGTTTCTTTTATGGAATTTTCAACAGAACTTTTTATACTTTAAATATTATAGAATAATTAAACAATAACCTCGTCGTCCTGCAGTTCCACTAAACGAGCTAGATATTGTATATCAAATAAATTTACTTTCTCTGTCTCAGTAACTATGTATTGCTTTGTAGTTAAGTTACGCGGCCGCGATTTTTCTATATCCAAAGATTTCACATAACGTTTTTCACGTATTTTACTGTTGTCATAAAATCATTAATTATTACAATATATTTAAGGAATTTGATTTGATTTTTTTATTCAAGGAAAAAAAATATATAATCTAAACTTGTATAAACTTACTTTTGCTTTGACATTGCGGTTTCATTTTTATAATTTTTCGTCGAATTTAATTCTGTTCTATTTAAAATCTTAGCCATTACGTGAGCCGATTGTACAACATTCTCCCAAGATTCATGATTTACTAAAGTTCCATTTGGAAAGCTACAATATAAAAAATCTTTTACTTTTAACAAGTATTATATATATATATATATATAAAAATCCTCCTCCACCAGACTCCACTTCTTCTTTAAAAACACCCCTTAAGCTCGTCAACTGTTTGAATATTTTAGTAGTCACATTTCGATACTGTCATATCATTTTTCTATCTACTAATTCCGATATAATTTTCATTAATATATAATGGCAGTATCGTCATTCGTGCACTCCTTTCACTTATTTATAAACTTTTTAAGTTACAAGCCTGTGTGTATTGCAATTTCCACTTTAAAATACAATTATACAATTTTTTTTTCATTCTCCTAGGAATTTCGGAAATGCTTTCTATGAGTCCTACTCTACTCTTCCCATGAAAGTAACATGGAAAAACTTTTGTTTTTTTGTTTTGGTGTTATATTTTCATTGATTGAATAACTTACAAGTTATGATCGCTTCTCGTGACTGTAGTTAATGTACTAATATTAGTTTTGTAAAATTTTTGTATTTTCTCATTTTCTTTTGTAGATTCTGTAAAAATATTATTAGCTTTTAAACCATCGAATATAATAGTCACACATCATTAAATAACTTGGTATAATCATTTATCATATATTTCATTTCTTCGAATGGGAATGGAACCCACAACCCTGCGCCACGCCGGGCAACAAAACTGACTATTAACAAAAGAAAGTTCGAAAATAATTACGTACCTGTCGTGTTATTTTCATTATTGCTTTGAGACAAATTTTGACTTTCAATAACCAACATTTTCGTATTACTATTATCTTCTATATTTACTATATTGTTTTTTGGCACATGATAGTCACTAGAAAGCAAATTACTTTTAAATTTACAATTTTTTTTGGTAATTGCTATTCTTACCGGGAACGTCGCTTTAAAAATAATAAACATTGGATCTTACTGAATACAATATTTAATATAATATTTTTTTACTAATATAATAAGCTGAGGAGGATCTTTTTGTTTATTTGTGCTTGCTTATCTTTAGAAATACGAATTTGTAACATACATACGTTCATAATTAAGGCTTATTAAACATATTTTTAGATTGTAAAAGGTATTTGTTAAGGTAGTCGGAAAAAAAAATCTCTATTAAGCTGCTTTCCTGGTGGTCTCTTATTAAAAAAACTACACTCGACGCTATGCTTGAAGGAATTTTAACATGGCAATTGGCAAGTACATACCGAAGTTTTAGGACAACAACTTGTGCTATAACAAAGCTAGCGTGTTCGTAAGTACGAATGTTGTGGATTCGATCCCCAATTGTGGTAATTGATAATTATAATTTTATAATAGGTTCCGCCATTTTTCAAATTCAATTACTTTATTTACGCAATATGTCAAATTCGGGCGGGAAGCGGTGATCGAAGTATTTTAACACTTTAAACTATTATTCTCAGATTATTATAGATAAATATTACTTAAGATAATAAGTTAAGATAATAAGCACACCATGTACACATAGCCATATTTTTTATTAATGTAATTTAAATAATAAAAAAATAAACTAAATAAAGATATCATAATACCTTAATGCTTGTGATACTTCAGTGGCAAATATGCTTTCCGAGTTGCCGCTCAATTTTTTTTTTAAATCATCATAGTATGTTGTAGCAATATCGTCAAAAATGGAAACATTTGAAAGTAAATATTCTAAAATTCATAGTTAGGATTGCTTTAATTTACTACTAATATTTATACTTATTACATAACACATTCTTTTCTTTTAATTTTTAAAATGTAGAATTTCAGTGAATTTAATTTATTAATTTAAATGAATAAAAAAAATATTTAAATACGACACCGGCAAAGCACCGGCGACGACAGACTCGTAAGCACCGATGCGTGGAGGACAAGTTAATTTTTATAAGCATTTTTTAAATTATAATACATATATTTTTCTAATTTTCAGGGCTTCAACAAGACAGAAATATTAAATTTCATCTATTTATTCAAGTTTACTTTTAGATTAATATAGACGAAGAAATAACGAAGAGAGTAAAGAATGTCATTTAATCATGTTTTAAAATCTTGTAAAATTTAAATCATACTTACTGCTCCTTATATTGCATATATATATTTTAACATACCACTTATACTATGTTGCATTTCAGCTATATTATTTAAAATATTCCTTAACGTTATATTTTCGATTACTGTACTTGGTGTAGTTACGTTAATTGTTGGTTCAAGGTCCCTCCACGGTAAAGTCAGGTAAAATCCATCCAGGCTCGGTGTTGTGGTCGTTCTTAAAGTACTAGCCGTGAAATGTTGCATAGGTGTAAATAATCTTAAATATTAGATAAAAATATTCATATACAACCTGTTAGGTTTAATATATAAAGCAATAAAAATTTTGAGTGTCAACTAATAAAGGTGTCCCAATTTAAATTAACGCAAGAATTGAAAGTTTTTAATCTTTCGATTTTAATTTTTTATAAGTATATTTTCGTAACTATGAAAAAAAATATGATTATTTATGGAATAACCTCCACGAATGTTGCACATTTTGTATCTCTCTGTTCATTTTCTTACAGAAATGTAAGTTCTTGTGTCTCTACTGGACACAAGAATATTCTTTCTATCCATTCTTTTTATCCCGGCACAAGAATTTTCTATTCTTGTACCTGGACACAATTCAGAAACATTGTGATCGATTCTCACGCACTGCCTCGATTTTGACATTTCATCGGCTTGTTTGGTGTCTCCAACGGATCCTGTCTCCCTGAACTTTTCAATTAATCTCTTAACATTTGGCGATGTTAAAACGCTATGTTGACCATATTTTTTATGAATGTTCGTACTGCGGCCGCCAAACTTTATTTTATACGCTGTCCTATCGCGTAACGCTTCAATTTACTAACTCTAAATTAGTGTTTTTTTTTTAGATTTGATAACATTTAATTGCACAAATGACGATAAATATAAATCTTGCGTTAATTTTGGGACAACAATAAACAACTGAAGCTATTTATCAATTGTAAATTTCTACATAAATGAGTACGCAGCGCGTAACGTAGACACCATAAAGAATATTAATGAAGAAGGCCTAATTATTAAATTTCTAATAATGTTAAAACATTAAAGTAATTCAGGTTGGTAAATAAAGATTATTGTATTTTAAACATTTTTATAGTGTTATTCTACACTTAGGAAAGAAAAATACTTATTTAGAAAATTTATAAAAATTTGAACGTAGCGGGACTCGAACCGCGCCTCCTGGAAACCGACCAGGTCGGTTGAAGTATAGTGTAAGTGATCGCGGATCGCTAGTAAGATATTATTTAATATAAAGAAGCTACTAACTTATTATATGTGACTGCGTCATTTGTCCTCGCGTGAGGAATTTTAATTTTCTTTCTCAAATTATATTTTCTATTTGCCATCCAATTACTCTTTATATTTGTTTTCATTCTACGCTTAGTACCGTAAGTTAATCTGTGAAACGATTTTTGTTTTATTATATAAATGTACAAATATCAGATGTTTACACAATGGGCGACACAAAATCTGATTAAAATTTAAGTGAGTATTATTTTATGATTTCACAGCTCCATTAGACAAGGCGCGGCGTTGAGTTTCGTCATTGAACATGCAATGTATCGAAAATTGGGTGGAAAGAGAGAAAAATCGAGCCTAAGCACTAGGCTCCCTCTGCCTACAGTAGCAGCAGAAAAAAAACCGATTACTTAAAAAAATAGTAAATCAAAATGGTTTTTAAAATTGCATATTTATTGTAAAATGAAGTCGGTAAAATTAATAAATACAAATAAAAATAACCTAGGATCTACAGTAAAACCATTGACGTCGTAGTCTAGTTCGAAGCGAGGCTTTATATCGTTGTCACTCTTCTGTTGTCGTATTGAAAACTGTACTAGCGGCATTATACTCGTTTCATATTCACTTCCATTTCTAAAACAGAATCAAGTTATTAGAAAATTGCTTATAATAGTTATCTAAGTACGTATAAAAATTTGAATGTAGCGGGACTCGAACCCGCGCCTCCTGGAAAAGAAACTAGGCGCTCTGACCACTAAGCCATACGTTCTCTTAAAGTTTAAGTACGTTAAGAGAACGTATGGTAAACGTAACGTATTAATGTTGTAAATATTTTTCTTTCCTAAATGTGGAATAACACTTTAAAACTGCTAAAAATAGTTATCTATTTATTTTTATTTTTTTATTAGCTTCACATTGTATCCCGCACACAGTATAGTACAGGGTAGGCAGTGGGAATCTAGTGTTAAAACAATCTGTTCCCAACTCTCCGCCGTGTTCTGGAGGTATTGCGTGTTGAGAGGCGGAACTCAACGCCGCATATTGCTTGGACACCAGAACGAAGAAATTAAAATATAAATATAAATAAATATTTCATTTCCTCGAGTGGGAATCGAACCCACAACCAGTCGATTTTACAGTCACACTTTTTGCCTCTGGGACACGACTAAAAAAAAGAGGGTTGTCAATTTTATTTATTTACAACATCAACGTTTTCTCAATACATAAGTTGACAATATAAATAATTCAAAAATAGTAATGGTAGCGTATAAGTTATAAATAAAACAATATTACTTTGGCGTGACGTCGAATATAAAGTCAAACATCTCTTCAGAGTTATAGGTATGACGAAGCGGGTCCCTTAATTGAAGATTTCCGGACACATTCACCAACGGGACTTCCATTCTGACATAGTCTGGCTCCTTGTCAGTGGCTGGGATTGTTTGTACCAAGATCTTCTCGTACTCTTCTTCTTTATGTGTACGTGTTCTAAAAGAGCTAGTCTTTTAGTATATTTTATTTATTTTTTAATATTTTTCTTTTAAGAAAATGGTATTTTACTATTTTTTATATTAATATAAAAAAAATTATATGTAAAATTTCCATATGTTGAGGCCAGCGTTAAGTTCCGCAATTCAACATTCCCTTAGAATTTGACGGAAAGTGGAGAATAGAAGTGTTTTAATGGAAACAGAAATGGAAGAGCAATGTCCTAACACTTGGTTCCACGGTTCTCCCTACCCTGCTATATGCGGGGTACAGCGAGAAGGTAAAAAAATTAACACATGAACATAATTGTATCATGTAAGCTTTCTCTGTACTGACAATTAATTTATTTTACCTTTGAGTTTTGGGCGTAGTAAATGCTTTGGTTGTTTTAATGGTGTAAAAATTTGTATAATTTTTTTTAGTATTTTTCATCACGACATCTGGCATGTGGCCCCAATATCCACCAAAAGTTTCTCCTAGTTCATAAACTATCAATTGATTTGGATTTTCTGAGCAAGCTTCTTTCAAACTATCCGACGACAGCAAATGAATAATCATAATAATATTATATCCAATTTCAGTTCTACATAAATGTTCAAAAAATACATTTATTAGTTAACAGTATCAAAAAAATACGAGGCGTGGACCTGTATCTATTTACTTCCTAAAATTTATAAATAGAAGTCAAATTAAATCAGCTTCACGCTGTATCCCGCACACAGCAGACTAGGCAGAGGGAACAAGGAAGTGCAGAGCCAAGAAATGAAAATAAATATTTCATTTACTCTAATGGGGATCGAAACCCACAACTAGTCCAGTTTTACAGTCACACTTTGTGCCCCTGCGCCATAACTGGCCTAAGGCCTAAACTAAGTAAATAATTAAGTAAGTAAAAATATTATCATATAGCTTATAGAGGTAAACACACGTTACAGACCTAACGCTAAACGAACAGCTGTAAGGCACTTCCAATCGAGAAAGTTGCATAACATGTGAGCTAGCATCCATCACTTGTTTCCCTAAGAATATAGAAGGCGCAACCCGGCGCTTACAACGCTCCGAGATGTCCTTCTGATCAACATATTTTCGGTCAGCTACTGCCAACTCTACGATATTGTTGAAATGAGTTGCAAAAATTAATAACATGAACGATGTAACTTTCATTTGGACTTTTTATTCTTACACGTATTTGTTCTATATGGCCATGATTACCGTTCATGTTGTAAATTAAATTAGGTAGATATTTTTGACGTAATGCATACGAATTTCTAATGAAACGACATTTATTTTTATTACTATATATAGTTGCCGCCCACAACTTCGTTTGTATATTTTTTTCTTGTGTAGAACGTTTCAACGATTCCAGAGCGAAATTTAAAGACAATAATTTTCTGGGCCCGTTACAGCCAGAAGCTAATCTACTGCGTCTGAACTTTTCCAAGTTTTGTTTGTATTACTGAAAATATGCGCAGCTAAATAATTCCGCTTTCACTTTCAACAATACATTTAAAAATAACCCTACATTATTCACTGTTCAGAATTTTTTCTAAGTTCAAAATTTTTAGGGTTCCGTAATTCTAAAGAAAAAATGGGATCATTATAGGATCACATTGTTGTCAGCCTGTACGTTTGAGAATACCATTCGTCTCGAGATCGCGTGAAGGTATCAAGTTAATAATATCAAATATTCAGGCCTACAGTCCTTTGGAGCACAAAAAAATCGAGATTCTACCGTCAACGCAATCAAAGAATACGAACATTTATTTATACATCGTGTTAGCTGCATTTTCTATGAAATTCGCCGCTTATCTGTACCTATAGAGTAGGTACTTCTCGTGGACTGTACGTTATGAAATTTGACGCCAAATGATATTATAAATATAAATAAAAAATTACAATACAATTAAAGAGAACGGTAAACAAAAAGTGAATATTTTTGGGTAATTCGTAGAATAAAATAATTAAAAAATTATGTGTAAGTGCCTACAGACTTAAGATTGTTGTCAACTTTATCAGCCGCGTGATCCATCTAGAGTATTAAAATTTGGAATATGAGAGAATTTACTACAAAATTCTCGTAGACGTACAATTCCGTATCCTGAAGGAATTACGGAACCCTAGGGAGTGACTCTGACTTGCACGTGACCGGTATTTAAAATGTTTTTACCAATTTCAAATCCATTAACAGTTTTTACATATGTCAATGTTATTATTTAATTATATTACGCTTATCGATATATATTTTTTTAATAATATGTTAAAAAATTAACCGACTAGTGTGGCTACTAAAAACAACACAGAAAAATAATTCAAAAATTTTACTTAAAGATCAAATGCATTGTATAATTTCATTATTTATGATAGTTCACAAAAATTCAAAAAGTAAATTAAGACGATATGACGCCAGCTTCGACTATACGGGTCGCGTGACCCGCAGCGTTTACGTTATACGGGGAGAGCACTAAGTGCCAACATCATTACAATTGACTCTGTATACAGCTTAAAACTTATATTATTATTTTTACCATCTATTATACAGTATCATATGGTTAGAGATTTAATCTAAAAGGCGCTTTAATGTAAATAGAGATAGTAATCAGGTTTACCTATTTATATACTAGTAGTATAGTGTATCTAAATCAATCTCTATATTAAAAACAGAACGTTCATCGTGGTTAGTTCCAAAGAGTGGAAATTTAAATTTTAAAACAGTTATATATTGTTGTATTGTACTAGTAACTTTTTTCTATCTGAAAAAAGCGTTGCGGCGCGGTGGCGTGGCGGACGTAGATGACTGAGAGTCCTAACACTAGGTCTGCTTTGCCTACCCTGCGGGATACAGAGTGAAACTAAAACAATAAACCTTTATTTACAGATAAGTAAATACTCAAAAATCTAATCTGTAGGAAATATTTGGGTAACTTTAACCATTCACGTAGTGCACGTACGGACGCTCTGAAGCTCTTCAAATTTCGGCATTTTTTATTATTAAGAGAATGAGAAGTAGTAGAGTGAGAAGAGCGTAAGAAGAATGAGAGCTGGGTGGACCATGCCCAGCGCTCAACCCACACTGTAGTAACAAATAAAATATTTTAAAAACCTAATTACACACGAGATCTGTTTAAATTAAAGAAAGAAAAAAGAAATTTGGAAATTGCAAAAGTTTTCTTATTTTAGAGTTGCAAAAATATCAACTCCAGCTCGAAGAATTATACATCTAAGTGTTGCGCTACATGACAATTCTTGTGAAGCTTCATTGTTTTTTTAGCTTCACGCTGTTCCACGGAATACATCCCTGGCTTTCTGGATTCTGGAGGCATGCCGTGTTGAGTGGCGAACTCAATGGTGCGCCGTCGTTACCAGTGGAAAAAGAAAATGTTTAATAATTCATTTCCCCGAGTTGGTTTGTATAAAGCAGATATAAATACCAAATATACAGATCTTTGGACTTTGGAGTCCTTTGACGTACTCAAAAAATGCAACTTCTAATGCAATGATTTTGCTGAATTTGTATGAAATTTGCAGCGTGATCAAAACTTATAGGGTTCTTCCCGTGAACCTACAGTTATGAAATATGCCATGCAGTGAACTTACAAAACAAATAAAGAAAAAATCAGAATAATGAAAACTTATAGATATTTCATAGAAAAAAATAATTACAAACTTTTTAAATAGTATATTATACAAAATGAATTCATGTGCTCGCAATGGATGGTTCTTAGTTATGTTTGGTAAAAGTCAAAATAGCAGTTCGAAGAGTATCTCTTTTCCAAAGTATTGTGCCTAAGGCATATTTGGCATTTGATTAAATTTGTGCGTAGGGGAGTTTTTTGATTTTTTTATTTAATATTTTAGTTACTAATATTTTCAAATTAGTACAGTACGGTCGACGAGTCGTGGCCGCCGTAAGGTTACGCTTTCTCAACTTATGTGCATTAACAATTACTGTAATATATAAATATAATATATATTACAGTAACAATTATTAGCATTAATCAATTTTTACATATAATTCTAATTTTTATTTATGGACTTAAACAGGTGATAAAGACTATTTCAGAATTATTCTTAAAACGTCATATTCAATTGTCAAAGCTAGAAAGACAGCTGTGTTTCATATATTTTCGAATTTTCACCTTTAAGTATTTTTGGGTATAGTTATGAATTAAACTTAATTTCTAAGCATGACTTTAGCGGAATATGTTGCTTCTCTATCAGCCAATCCATATTTTGGCGCTGGTTTTGGCTTATTCGGTGTCGGAGCTGGAGCCGCTATATTGCGTAAAGGATTCCAGACTTCTGTGTTATTATTTAGAAGACACTGTATGATAACCCTTGAAGTTCCATGCAGAGATAAGTCATATCAATGGCTTTTGCAATGGATTACGCAAAAAGGAGCTAGACAAACACAGCACCTTAGTGTAGAAACTTCTTTTCTCCAGAAAGATACGGGACAAATAAAAACTAAATATGATTTTATACCCAGTATAGGTCAGCATTTTTTCAGGTTAGTCATAAAGATAATTTTGATTGTAATTTTAATAAGTATATTTCTCTCTATATCTTATATAGCATATAGTGTAGTGATTTTTAATAATTCTAATAATATATATTTCTCCTTTTTATCTAACGATTAATTTCTATATCTTTTCAAGATATTGAAATTAATTCTTGGATTTTTGTATAAATCACAAGTTTTTTAAAATCTAAAGAAAATATACATTTTAATGTAACCACATAAAACATTATGTAACATTTTAGGTATAGTGGAGCATGGATAAAAGTAGATCGAACAAGAGAACAGCATACCTTAGATCTACACATGGGTGTTCCATGGGAGACAGTAACATTGACCTCATTTGGAAGAAATAAACAACTCTTTTATAATATTCTGGAAGAGGGTATGTGTAGCATGCCATATATGCATACATGTAAATAGTTTTATAAGAATTCTAAGTACACTGGAGTCGAGTTCACTGGGCAGTTTCAACCACAAATGTCCCCAGAATAAACAAAAGTCCATCTGCTATTCCTATTGACCTACATAATTTAATCTAAAAAAACTCAATCTATTAAAAAAAATGCATAATATTAATTGTTTACATTAAATAATTTGTATTATCTAAATATTTGTATTTAAGGATGATAAATATTTAAAATAAGAGAAGTAAATTAAAATCCTTAAAAATATATAATTTACTAAGAATATAGTTTAAATACTTAAATTTATATAAGTTAAGGATTTATACCATATTTTTATAAATATAACCTACATATATTCTTTTATACCCATATATAGATAAGTAATTTTTGCAAATTTTAGTGAGAACATTTAATAAAATAAAAGCCTCACTTGTCTATAATGTAGCTTTGTACTGGTGAAAACATAGTTTGAATGGATCTATACTTTTTTAATTTATCTATTACACAAAATAAAAAAAATATCTCTTTCTAATAAAAATAAAAAGGAAATAAATCATAACAATAATTTAAGATAATTACAAAAATTGATTTTCCTAAATAATTTTAATTACAGCCAGAACCATGGCTTTAAAGCAGCATGAAGGTATGACTGTAATGTACACAGCAATGGGGTCTGAGTGGAGACCGTTTGGACATCCTCGACGGAGAAGACCTATAAAAAGTGTAGTGCTACGTTCAGGCCTTACAGATAAAATTGTCAGAGATTGCTTAGATTTTATAGATAATCCCAGTTGGTACACAGACAGAGGAATTCCTTATAGGAGAGGTAGGAAAACTATTTAATTGCCTGTATATGTTAAAGTAAATTTTGAGTTTATATGTGGCAGTCTTTTTTACTATTTTATGCTATGTAACCCTTTTGCCTACTTTGTCTCACATAGAGATATTTAAAAAACCTCTTTGAAGGGCAACTATGTACATTTTTTTGCTTTCTCATAAATAATATCCTTAATTTTACAATATTATATAAATTATAGAAATGACTTCCAATTTTAAAAATCACTTGTTCATTACAGAACTTTTTCACTGTATAATAGATAACTATATATATATACATTAAACATTTTTATACAGGATATTTACTATACGGGCCTCCAGGTTGTGGTAAATCTTCATTTATTATGGCTTTAGCAGGAGAATTGGAATACAACATTTGTGTCTTAAATTTATCTGAAAGGGGCCTTACAGATGACAGATTAAATCACCTGTTAAGGTAAGCAATGTTAACATAATTATTTAAATTAACTCTATGCCCAGTCATTTTTAAACTAAATAAAAAGCTACCGTGTGAAAATCTATGGCTAATATTTGTAATTATAATCCACTGTCAAGTAACATTATATATTAGTTTTACGGTGTATACAATTAAATGCTTTATAATAATTTGATTAATATAATTCTACATACATTTTAATTGAAACTCTGGTTTGTTTTTTTTGTTAGCTTCACACTGTATACTGCATATAGCAGGGTAGGCAGAGGGAACCTTAGTAGTTATTGTCAGCCGAATTTTCAAGAATCATCGCCGCACTTATCCTTATTACCAGAGAGAGAATAAAGGGAAACTGAGAAAATTAAAATACTAAAATACTAAATATTTCATTGCTCCAAATCAAATTCACAACCGTCATGCCTTGCAACGCTTGTGCCACTCCACCACGCCAGCCTCATATATGCAAAGCGAGGCGTTGAGTTCCTGCAGCAGTGCATTTAGATCGGAGTTGTCTTAACACTAGTGTCCATCTGCCTCACTAATAGATGTAGAATACAGCATGAAGCTAAAAAAAACAAAAAAATATTTAATCGAAAATTAAACAATATACATTAAACTACATTAAACAGTTTATATAATTTATAGTGTAGCTCCTCAGCAGTCCATAATTCTTCTAGAGGACATTGACGCCGCGTTCGTCTCCAGAGAGGACACCGCTCAACAGAAGGCGGCCTTCGAGGGTCTGAATCGTGTTACTTTCAGTGGGCTGCTCAATTGTCTGGATGGCGTCGCTTCTACTGAAGCCCGTATCGTTTTCATGACTACAAATTATTTAGAAAGGTTTTTAATGCTTTATAATAATTTAATTCTACATGCATTTTAATTGAAACTTTGGTTTTTTCACGTTGTATACCGCACATAGTAGAGTAGGCAGGCAAAAGCGTGATGTTGACTCAACATCACGCTTTTTACCAAAGCAAGGATATAAAAAAAAACAAAAAATCTAATCACAAATGAAGATATAAAAAAAACATTTCTTCGAAAAGGTATGGAACCAACAATCTATCGCGTATAGTCTATATTCACGAAAAGATAAACCGACCAGACTACTGCAGGGTTTGAATTATCTAATTTTAAATATTCACGATTACGTCGGCTAGTTTCATTTATAACACATAAAAATCGCGTAGATCTTATAATCTCGTATCGATCGTACATTTTGATAAAATTCTTATTTAGAATTTAAGGTCAATGTTAAGTTAATGTTTTCAGGTTAGACCCAGCTTTGATAAGGCCTGGTCGTGTGGATATGAAAGAGTACGTTGGGTACTGCGACCGAGAACAAGTGGAGCTAATGTTCCTGAGGTTCTACAAAGAAGCAGAACATGCGAAAATATTCGCAAATAAGTGCGTTTTGTTAATACTTTTCCTATTTTCACAATGAATTTTTCACATTAGGCTTGAAAACAAGTAACAAATGATTCCAATTTTTTTTTGCACTTTTTTGTACTATGCTTTTTGTACTCTGAACTTTCTTTCTACAACAAATGACATGTTCTGTAAAAATATTTTAATGATTTTTTTTTAAGTTTCTTAGTAACTTTGCTTGAATAAGAGATTTTTATTAGCAATTGATATTTATGTATCCTTAGGTTACTATTACGTAATTTTTAAATTGGTAGGAATTCTATTCTTATTAAATAATTTCTTATATTATATAATTTTTTTAAAAATTCTATTTTCAGGGTGATGGGGAAACAAAAAGATGTTAGCCCGGCACAAATACAAGGTTACTTTATGTTTCACAAGCACTCGAATCCAAACGAAGTTCTATCCGATGTAGACGCAATATGGACGCTCGGATAACAACCTGTGATAAAATAATTGATTAGTTACTAGAGAAAAAATAAAAAAACTTATTTTATATACATGTTTTTATTAGAAAGGTTTTAGTCTGCATGGCCATCTTATCCTTATATCTTACATACAATGATGTAACATATAATAATAATGTCATACAATTTTATCTTCTTTAAGTCTCTTAGAATGTTATCTATACAACCGTCTAAATAATTATATAACTAAGTATAAAAGAGTATCCTTAAAAACATATTGAATAAACTATTTTTTACAAAAAGAATGTATATCATTCAGTTTAATATCACATCTGAATGTCTAAACAAGACTGCCGAAGCGTGTTCAAAGCATCAAGTATATCAACAAACCAAGAAACGAAAATGAAGAAAGTATTTAAAAATGTATACCAACATTTAAAGCATTACAAGCATTTAAAAATGTATACCAACCAAATTGAGAACATTCCTTTTTGAAGTTGGTTAAATATTTGTTTTGGGCATAAAGACGT
>DWAN01001354.1:0-18181 GCA_018230445.1 Heliconius hewitsoni | reverse complement strand
ATAAATTTAAGTAAATATTTCATCTCCTCGAGTGAGGATCGAACCCACAACCACTCGATTTTACAGTCACACTTCGTGCCGCTGCGCCACGACTGGCCTCAACTGGCAGAAGCTTGCAACTGTAAAATCGATGGTTGTGGGTTCTATTCCCACCCGGAATGAGATAATCAACATTTTCGTTTTCTCGCTCTGGTAACAGGTATGCAGGATAAGCGCGGTGTTGAGGTACGCAAAACTCCCCGTTTATCTTAAGGCACTTATGCTTAGATTCCCACTTCGCTATGCGTGGGATAAAGTTAAAAAAATATCAAGAAATCGTGAATTAGTTGGTTCGTGTTTGACAGATACCTATAATTTTGGGTTAAATTCTAAATTGAATGTTTTATTCGCTTAAACAAACCGTGTTAAGCTTATGGTTTAACTGTAATACCTTAACACCAGGCTTTCTTATTTTTTCCATTCTTTAACTTCTTTTTCGGAGACATACCTAAGTATAAATAAAAAGGAAAAAGACATAAGTGAAACAATTTATATGCCATTAGAGTCAATGATATGTCCTTATGTCAGTGACTCTCGACGCAGTGTTTAAACGATAGCCTCTTATGATGTAGATCGAGGAATTTCAATGTATTATGTTACCGGAAATGACCATTATATTTTGTCTTTACAATAATAAAGATGAAGATAAAATTATTATATTTATTAAACATAAAACCATGAGTTTTTCTAAGGATTTATACTGTTTTTATATTAACTTTCAAATACCTATCGTGTGAAACTGTGGTAGCTTCATAAAGTTCTTGCTAAATTCAAGGAAGCCATAAATCTCGAACTATCTCGTAAGTAATAACGCTATTATATTTTGTATTGTATTTTGTCTTTGGTCTGTAGTATTATAGGTTTGATTTTTCAACCCTGTTAAAATTTACTAACAAAATTCTTTTATTTTATTGTAGTGCTAACGTTATTGCTTGTTTTTCTTTTTGAATATTTTTGGTAATTTAAACATGAGCCAGCAATAACTGTACAAAATATAGGTATATATAAATACATCAACTTATTTATTTTTTCTTTTTTTTCAGCCTCACTCTGTACCTCGCATATAACGGGATAGGCAGAAGGAACCTAGTGTTGGGGTACTTCACTTTCCACCGAATTTCACCACCTCACTTTGCTTTTATACCAGAGTGAAGAAATAAAAATATTAATAAGCAGCTATTCCTTGCCCCGAGTGGGAATCGAACCCACAACCTTTGTGTTTACAGTCATACGCTTGTACCCTTGTGCCAAATTATTATTCGTATTAGTAAGTACAAATATTATTTTGAAATGTTTACTTCACGAGTTTGCATTTGATATATAATGCACACTACAAACTAATAGATAACCCCATTATGGTATTGATGGAGCTAATCAATGCGCCATTGAGCTAATAGTATTATTGACAAATCGTGCGTACACCGACAACCACTACAGAAAATATATTAATCGTGCTTTAATTTATTTATTCTTATTCTAATTAAATTATAGTGATTGATAATTTGTTTGATACACGCTGTACTGACGTAGTGGAATAACGTGTGGTTGTTACGAATACTACCACTTAACACATATCGACTTGAAAATTGAACGGAATGTCGGAAACGGAGTGTCTTAAGATTAATTTCCCTCTGTCTACCCCGCTATGTACGGGATACAGATAAAAATAAAAAAAAGATAAAGTTCTTATTATTACAAAATAAATCCCGTACAATAATAATAAAGGATATTTTATTCGAGGTTTTATTCCAAGTTAATAATATTAAGCAGCCCGCCCAAAGACCGCAAGAATCAAAGCAAAGTTTATTAATATTCTGGGAACGAAAGGGCCGAACGAAAGACGATTATCACGAATACGATTCCCCTCAATTCAGGACTCGAATAATTCTTCTAAATTTGCCTTAAGCTTACTTTTTTTTTACTTTCACAATCTCACTTTATAGTCAGATTTGTTTACCTGAGTTTCGTTTTATTTTTTTAGTTTTTTCATTTTCTTTACTATTGTATTGGTTTTATATTTATAAGTTTCAATATTCGCAATCGCAATAATTAACTATAAAAATGTTAATCAACCTCCTTATCTCCAGAGGACACTACTAAAATGACGCTTTATGTGGTAGGAAGATTTGAGATACACTTTTTAGACTTGGAGCGGAAGAAGAAGAAGGAGGTCCTCTAGAACAACATATTGTATTCGAATTTAAGATAGACATTGTACAAGCTTAATAGTATTTTGCTCTGGAAGAAATATAAGTTCTGTAAAAGCCTCTAGGTGTTTAATTTCTTTACACTATGATATTTCAAATAGTCGTCGTCGCTGTAATAAAATGTCGTAAGAGTTTCTAGAAAAGGATATATGATTTTCACCGTTGTGCTTCAGTTGATAGCTGATGTTTATGGATGTCAGAGATAGTTGTGGTTGTTAATGAGTTGAGGTCGGACAGTATCTTCTCTGTCTGGAATAACTACAACCGAATGAGACGCAGATTATCACATACTAGATTATCTTTCTTTACTTATAAAATACAGGTACATATATCACTATACGGAAGCTCCTGAAAAAGATTCATAAATCAGCTTCACGCTGTATCCCGCACACGGCAGGGGGCAGGCAAAGGGAACCTAGTGTTAAGACACTCCATTTCCCACTTTTTGAGTGGCAGAACTCAACGCCTCAACGCCAAATATCCATATCTTAACAGTATACAAATAATACTCGATTTTCTCTTTCTACAACTTAGATAGCTTTTAGAAAAGTTGCAAGGCAAAGATTTTGGTATAATGCGAAAGTTTTATACGAATATTAATGTATTATTTTCTGTTTGCACAACGATTTTAAATATCAAGGTCACTATTTGAATTGTATGGGCAAAACATTATAGTAATTTAGTACAAGAGAGGCCAGTCGTGGCGCAGTGGCACTAAGTGAGACTGGATAACCGACTGAACTCGATGTTGAGTTCTGCCACTCAACACGCAATGCCTCCAAAATTTTGCAGAAAGTGGAGAACGGAGTAAAAGTCTTAACACTAGGTTCCCTGCCCTGCTCCACTACCCTGCTGTGTGCGGGATACAGCGTGAAGCTAATTTAATTTAATTTTAATTTAGTACAAATTATACTAAAATCCAAACGTGGATTCGTACACCTAAACTTATTGTCATATTAAATCTAAATTAAACACTACATAAATTGTAAATAAATTGTAGCCCATGTTGTTCTGATGTATAAGATACGTTACTGTAAAGTTTCTAAATCCGTTTAGTAGTTTTTGCTTAAAAGTGAAACAAACATCCATCCTCATATATTTTCACATTTATAATAGCATTTGTAATTATAAGGGAGCATAGTAGAAATTATATCTAATATAATCACGAGGCCATCGTGGCGCAGTGGGAAAGCGTCTTAGTGTAAACGCGACATTTTCGGTTTCGATCCCGCTTTCACAAGTTCACCTTAACGCATGTCTCGAATTCGGGTTGAAAGCGAAAAACGGAATATTTTGACTCTATGTACTATGTTATGTGCGGGAAAAAGCAGGAAGAAAAAGACACCATTGTGCCGTAACAGAATTTCTCGAAATATCTTAATGTATCCCTACCTACCAATGTATCAAAATTTCCACTTTCAGTGCTGCGTAGTTTTAGCAATAAGTTATATACGTTATTATTTAGTTACCTACAATTGAAAAGTTTTATATACACATAGATAGATAAAAATTCTATTAAAAATAAATGACGTCGAGCAAAGTCTGCAAAATAAAAATTTTCCACCTTTAGTGAAAACCTCGTCATAGACTGGCACATTTTCTGGTACAGTACGCTAGATGCATAAAATATTATATAAAGTGCACAAAAATCCAATAGGAATGCCTTATGCCAAATCTAATCGCCTTTGCTACATTGAGGCTAACCGTCGTTCCTTCCTTTTCGCTCTGAATTGCTTCCGTTCTCAGTAACGTCTGCTATACGGGCAAGATTACTGGCCAAAATATTTTGAAAAAAAAAGTACTATTTCTAAATCTACAAAATATTTATTATATTTTTTGTTCGTAAAATGGAGAGCGGAATGTTTTAACACAAGGCTGGCTCTGCTTACTCTGCTGTTTGCGGGGTATAGCGTGAAGCTATATGTTCATATAGTCTAGATTCAATTATAAAAGTAACCATGTTCAATATTTTTCTTCCTAAAAAAAATCTCTCTGTTTCCGTTCCCCACTTTCTACTGAATATATCAAGCCATTGCGTATCGAATCGCAACACTCAACGCCGAGCTTTGTTTTTGTAACCAGAGCCCTTGCTCTGGTTGATGATTTATTTAATATTTCATTTTCCATAAAAATAAATATTAAAAAAATCATTTCCCCTAGGAACCGAACCCACAACTGGTGCGCTTACAGTCTCATTCTTATGCCACTGAGCCTCGGTCCGCTCATGTTATGCCTCAACTTTAACTATATGATTATTCAAATTATTCGTTAGTTATTTAAGTAATCTTTTTAACCAATAATTATATATATAATTAACAAAAAAAACACTAAATAACTTAATATAAATAAAGAATCCCTTACAGTATAACAAAAAGCAATCACGTTTTATCTGAATGTTTAAATGTAATACGTCAGCAATTTATCACCAGAGTGAAGATCAATGGGCCCAACACGTTCTATATGTAGGTACTTCTGGAAGCTTTAGAAAGCAACTTATTCTTTATAGCCAATGATTCAATGTTTTAGTAATCAATTTCGTTAGAATACCGTAAATTTTACCTTGTATATGACATTGTCTAATATATGATTTTGAACCTACGAAGTATTAAGTTTTAAATATTAACAAAATATTTTTTTTGCTTCACACTGTATCCCGCTTATAGAAGAATAACCAGAGGAAACCTGGAAACCTAGTGTTAAGACACTCTGTTCCCCATTTTCCGCCAAATTCTTGAGACCTTGCGCCTTGCATCGACAGAGCGAAGAAAATGGAAATTTTCAAAAAAATTTAAAAAAATATTTCATTTTCTCGAGTGGGGATTCAACCCACCACTTGTCCCATTTACAGTCGCACATTGTGCCTAAACGTAACTGGTTGTGGGTGCAATTGCCACGCCACGACTGGCCGCTACTTATATTTAGGTATTTAATTTCCAGAAGTGATTATTGAACCTATAACATAAATAGTTATATTTTCAACTCCCATTTGAGAGAAAAAATAAAAATTATGACATATTAGGCATAAGAGTGCGACCTCTTGTGCCTAATATATCATTTTGGGCATCGGATTTTTTTTACAAGGGATTAGATGCCAAAATAAGTGGTACTTGTGTATCACAGTGGTACTAGTGGACAAATGTATAAGAATGATTTACTCATTACAATCACAGATAGTAATTGTTTTATCAATTCTACATATAATATACTACTCTACAAATGTTATAGGTACAACATCTCGTAGTGTTAAAAATATATGCTTTGACTTTAAAAGTCAAAGCTTACTTACGAGTACACTATCGACGGTCTTATGTACTTGACGATTCAAAGGTGCTTATAAAAACGACCTAATTTAATAAAGAATATATATATTTTTAACATCACAGGTATTTAATAAAAAAAGAATATTATTTATTTCCTTTTCCATTTCTATTCAATGCAAGCTATAAAATGCCAATTTAGCTATTCAATAATTTTATTCTATGTCATAAAATAAAAATAAAATAAACGAATTGTTTTATACAATAAAATACTATATAAAGTGACGGTTGAGTAGATTCATTCAATTCTGCAGCCGGAATTTATTCACTAGAGCAACTAAACACAAGTTTAAATGAAAACAGTTTGGTCACAAAGTTGCTGTCCCCTGAGGTAGATAAAAACCTTAAATCGTGTCCCAGCCTGTCGTGGCTGAGCTTTCGTTTCGACCTTTATCATTATTACTTTACTTTAAATTTTAAGCTTAGAAAGCTCATTCATTTTATTTATGTAATATTTTATGAAACAGTAATAAATTTTTGTTTTGACTCGTTTTTTAAAGTTTTTGCGATATTATAAGTAGGTATATGTATATGTGAGTATTAGGTAACTAAATTAAGAGTTCCAATTGCCTTCTGTATTTATAAAACTATTATTTATCTTGTCAGTTCGAAATGTCACAAAATGAAAACAGAGTGAAATAACACTAACATTATCTATAATCATTCACTAAAAATAATCAAACTCACAACCGTCGCGTTTACTGTCAACCATGCCACAACGGATAATATATTATAAGGAAATGTCTATAATAATTTTAGATATTGATAGCATTATTTTTTTATTATACTCACTTTAATAATAATTGACAAAGAATAAAAATAATCACAAAGTGAAGGACGCATTGGCCTACATCCCATGCTTTGACTATTCTTGCACGATAACCTAATAACGTCATCTTTTTATTTTTCACAGCACGTTACGTTAAACGATTATGGAAAATGAAACCACCTATATCATATACAGACATGTTTGTTTCCATAGCGAACATTGTCATTTTATGTATAAATTTTTCTTTTTTTTTTTCAGAGCATAAAAATGAAAATAACTTTATTTAGCTTCACGCTGTGTCCCGTATATATCAGGCGGAAGGAACCTTGAAGCTTAGTTTTTCAGACTTCCCCAGTCCTATAAACCAGTGCGTGTTGAATGGCAGAACTCGACACCGCGCTGTACCTCGTTACCAGAGCGAGTAATTGAAAATATGAAATATTTCTATCACTCGAGTGGGAATCGAACTCGCAACCTTAGATTTTACTACAATTTATATAATTATAGTAAAGAGTACTTTAGGTTTAAATAATTGATTTTACTAGTTAAGGATCGAACCCACAACTATCTTATTTACAGTTAGGGGCCGTCCCTGTCGTGGGAATGTGTCTATTCTAAATAATAAAATACACATGTTTGCTCTTACGAATTCTTTTTTAAGGTCAGTGATAGAACAAGAAACATAGCCTGCTACACTTTGCATCTCTTTAGGATTCGTTCGTAAAATTAGGTGAAAAGAGAAAAACAGAGTGTCTTAACACTAAAACAAAAACTGTTACACAGATAAAATGTGCAATGCTATAGAAATAATTTAATAAAATTATAAAACTAAATTATCCTATTCTATTGTTGTTATTTTAGTTGCGTTGTCAGTTCTGAATGTTATTTAAACTCCTTACGTAGAGACAATGGTGCAGAACTCAGAGACATAAATAAATAATTTAACTTTAAAGATTGTGGCATAAGTTTCACTAAAACAAAATAGTTTTCTGTTTAATATGTATTCGGTAATTCGTTTGCGTTATTTATAAAACGTAAGAACCAATTTTTACCGGCTAGACATTAAACTCTGAAGACTGGAAAAATAATCCGCTGACTGAACGCACAGCAAAAAAAATATTAATCAGCTTCACGCTTTATCCTGTATAAGGAACTTAATGTTATAAGACACTCCGTTCCCTACTTTTCGACAAATTCTGCGTAATAATAATGCCTCCAAAGTAGCAAAATGAAAATAATTCACTCCGAGCCCTAACTAATATTAAAGTCAATAGCTGTCTCACAACGACACCAAGTGTTTAATAGAATTATTTATTTTCAGCTTTACACTATATCTCATATAACGGAATAAATAGAGAAAACGCTCCGTTCTCAACTGTCCACTCAATGGAAATAAAAATAATTTATTCTCCATTAAATATGTAACATACATAAATTAAAAATAAATTAGTATTAATTAAGACATACTTATGTCCAAGTTTCTGGCTAAGCCACCAAAATGTTAAACTAAGATAGGATCGTTATTATATTATTCTTCTGCTTCGTATTCATGCAAGGTCGATAGTTGGGGAAACAATTTGCTGAGACGCCTACCATTTGTGTTACGTGATTGAACTGTTTGATTGAATGTCAACAAATAATTATAACGATTTGGTTTGTTTAATTAAATTATATGACTTAGCCCTCGTGCCGCAGACACGTGTGAATATCAACGCGATGGTTGTCGGTTCGATTCCTACTAAGGAGAAAAATAATTTAATTTCACCGCTTTACAAAACACAGTGTTTAATTCCACCAGTCACCACGTAATGTTTCGAAGTCGGGCAGGAAACGGAGAACAAAAGTGTCATGATGGAATCTCGAAAAAAGTAGAATAAGCATTACTATGAAAATAATGATTCTTCATTATCACATATTTTGACAAGCAATTTAAAAAAATCCTTTGATTTGAAAGAAATACATATAATAATATAATAAATATATAATAATAAAAATATCTTATATGACCTACTATGCTCGTATGACCCATTTTTACTACATTAATCATTTAAAAGCACTTAAAAGTTAAATAAACTTACTTAGCACTTCTGTGACCGTTTGTCTATTTCGACCCATAGAGCACGAGTACAGCAAATGTATAGCACTATACGAGGCGATTAATTATTAAGAGCTCCTTGTTCTAACGTGTCTAATGGTTTTCTAATCGGCTCAAGACCGTTTTATGTTGTGTATCGCACTAAAAACTTGGATATTAGAATTGTGATAAATTTGCAAAAAGATAGATAATAATACAATTTTTTATATTATATTTAACCGACTGTGGCGAAGCTTAAAAAAAGGAGTTATGTTTTTAGCGCGTATATATGTTTGTTTTTTCCGTTCGTTTGTTCCTTTGTAACTATTAAGCTAGTGACCCGATTTTGCTGAGTGATCGGTTTTTTCTTTGTAATTCATTTATATATTTAGCTTTTATTTACGGCTTCGTTCCAGTTGTCTATGACACATGACACGTTCTAAATGTAGGTTTACTCTCGTTATATGTAGGGTATTGTTGTAAATATATAACTACTCGAGGAACTCGAGGAAGGCTAAAGAGTATAAAGCCTTCCTTGTTAAGCGTCTTATTTAATACAAAAAGATTAAGTACTAACAACAGAACTGGTAGTTCCAGAGTTTAGTGCGTTAAAAGTAATCATTTTTTCATCTTTACAATATTAATATAGATTTAAAAATATACAACGTGAAACACATTGTATATATTTTTATTTTATTTTAAAATTTTGTTTAACGTGGATAAATATTGTTGCTTCATTATGGAATAATTGAATAAGACTTAAAAATTGAATTTATCTATATATATCTATATATCATTTTATAAACACATTGAACAAATATAAAGTATCTAATGTATTATAGCGTAAGTAAGATATAAATACAAAACCAGTGGATATATGTATAATAGATATTAGTTGCCTTTGGCCCAGAAAACTTTTTCCCCATCAGAAAATTCAATAAGACGCTTATTTATGTTTAATATGTATACAAGATCAATATATACAAGATCAGCCCGATAATATTTTAAATAATTTATTATTTCAAAGCTACACTTTTTTTATTTATTTCGTTTTTAGCTTCACGTGTATTTCGTAAATTTCATAGTAGGCAGAGGGAACATAGTGTTATCTTGCGTATAGAATGACGGAACTCAACGCTGCGCTTCATTTCGTTACCTGAGCGAGTAAATAAAAATATTAAATACACAGGGTGTAACGCGATCAACGAATCAACGGTAATCTATAGGTAAGGGCCCTTAATACCTATCCATTTCAATATCATGTATGTTCAGCGATTTTCAGTAGTTCAGCAGATATTAAGGAATTTGTGATTTTTTAAAAAAAAAAACTAGATTCTCGAAGTCTGCACTCGTGATTCATTTTCTTAATGTAGCTCAATTAAATAAACTATAGGACCTTCTTATCTTGTCATAGTTAAAAACTCGCGGCTTATAATTTTTTAAAATAAGATCGAATAAAAAAATTGATTTAATAAAAGTTATCATAAGCTTTTAATAATTTTAACATAAACTTTCAGCGAAAAAATTACTGCTGTTTTTTTTTCTGGAAGCAATTTTTAAAACTACTATCATTTTCCTCCCCAAAAATTTTCATAGGGCTAGCTGAAAGACACCATGTTAAAATATGTACTTGAAGAAGACAGTAAAAAAATTTTACCCTCAAAACCAGAATTGAATACCTTTAAATCGGTTTTATTAGGTTTTTACCGAAGTCTGCATTTTTCATCAGTCAACTATATATAGGCAAGCAATGTTTTGTAGAGTACAATTGTTTTAATTTCTTTCAATTCTGGAGGACACTGAATTATAGAAAAATCTTTTATAAATTTAGCTGCACTATGTAGAACATGAGAACATAAAGCATATTTAACCCTTTTATTTAGAAATTATCTTTTACAGCACATACCAGTACGAACTCGAGCTGTAAAATGTATTCAATTAACAACATTGTAACTGAGTAATAAAGTCTAAAGTAGCGTGAACTTTTATGAACTGTAACCACCGAGTCGTTAACATCTCTTTAAAAAGAGACATGCACTAAAATGTATATTAATTTTATGACATTTTGAATCTTTATAAATTATTATTATTTATCTTATTCGCTCGCAATCGCTTATGGTAATTATCATAAAAAAAGTCAAGATTCAATCATGTTCATAGAACATGATTGAATCTTAATTTCAAACAAATCTCTTTTTATGTTTTATTAGGGAGGCATTTTCCACATTCAGTAGTTGCATTTTACATATTAAACTCTACGTAAAAAAAAGTTGCGAATGATATTATAGATATATTATAAAACTAAATATATTCTTTAATTTAATTTTATTTAAACAACTAAAATTTTATGGAAACATTATGTGTGCACGCTTTACACGACGCTCATTACTTTGAAACATTATATAATACAAACTACTAGATCTTATGTATTCAGCAATGTCATTGACTTTTCTCTTTACTATATATAATTACAGTAGATTTTAGTTTCAGTATAAATATGAAGATTTTTATGGTGAGAAAAATTTTTTATTTAAAGTTGTCGTAATCTTAATACTAAATGAAGGGAATGTGAATATATTAATAACATAAAATAAAAATTTTATCAGGTTCACGCTGTATCCCGCGCAGCAGTGCAGGCAGAGAGAACTTAGTGTTAAGTTACACACTTAATGCCGAATTTGGGAGGCGTTGCGTGTTGACCGGCTGAACTCTACGCTCGCGCTGTACCTCAACACCAGAGCGAAGAAATAAAATATTATTTTAAATAAAAATATTTATTTAGAAAATTTCTAACTTCTTTATTTCTAAATAAGTATTTTTCTTTCCTAAATGTGGAATAACACTTTTAAAATGTTTAAAAATAATTTTAAATAAATAGTTTATTTCCTCGAGTGGGGATCGAACCCAGAACTAGTCGCGTTTACAGTCACAGTTTGTGCCCATGCGCCACGACTGGCCTCTATTATTAACATAATATGGGTATAATTTAAGAAAACTAAATAGCACGTATTTGCACTCATACACTCTGAGCAGTTCCACTGGTCCTTGTCCCAGGTTTATCATTCGACCGGCTCGAAGATACCTTATTATTGTACTGTCACTGAAGCTACGAACAACTATAAAATTTCACAATGATATAACTATTTAAAGTGGATCAAATTTCACTTTTTAGATTTTATTACATGCTTACATATTTACACATCGACTTAATAAAATCATGTTAACAAGGTTATTCAAAAGAAGCATCAAAAAGTTAAAATAAATATTTTTGTTTGTAGATTATTACTTTTTTTAAATGATTCCCGGCACCTTTGAAAATACAATTTAATGAGTAATGCTTTATCTTGTGGTTAAAACCCTTTTATCGTTGTAATCTTGAGAAACCCGAAATCTTTTACAGATTCAGAGATAACAGTGTTAAGAAAGTTATATAGAACAAACACATGAGTGTAATATATAATAAATAATAAATATTTCATTTCAGTTTCTAAATATAATAAAGTATAAGGCCATCAAAAGTTATCGTTGCTATCAGAAATTTATTTAAATAACTCAAACTCGTAATACTTTGTCATAGCTCGTAGCTCTTCTGAAGAAAAACTAAGAGCGTGTCTTATCTTCCTCTCCACTATAACTATAAGAAGTTGTTAGTTATGATAAAAGAAGGAAAGCACAAGGGCACCGCCCCGTCCCTACACCGTGAATTCCTACCAGACCGCTGCTGTAACAGTCTTTATTGAAACTTCAGGGATGTGTGAGTGTGATCTTTCTAAAGGTATGCGTTACGCTTGTTTATATTAAGAATATTTTAGAATAGTGAATGATGTTGATTGATTCGTGAAATCAATATAAGTCGTTGGGGATTCGTCAAATAAACGAATGACACGCATCCCGCAGTCGTGTCTCGAGTAATTTCTACGTTCGAACAAGGTATTAGAACCATAGACATAGGACACTACTACATACACCAGAGTTCCAGGAGATAAAATGTCACCACACACCTGTATGAGACGGGCGGACACTACTACATACACCGGACACAATAGCACCACACACCTACTAAGCATATACCTAGTCGTAGAACCATTAGTATACATTTTATTCGTTGATAAAATGTATACCACTGGTTCTACGTGGTAATACAGCGTACCGCGTACCACGTACCGCGAGCGCACCGAGAAATAGCATTAGTCACGGCATAATAAGTTAACGTCTCTATAACAGTTCGCATAAGTCCGTGCGACAGCCTCCGCAACGTCAAGCAACATTATATATTGTAATTTTGATCAAAGTTCACTCTGATCCACAATATACGTCGTTTCTATACATTTGCCTTTATATAAAATCGATCTTAAACGATCGTGCAATTAGTAGATTTCGAATTATCATATATATTTTATGTTTGGCACGAGTCTTTATGTGCATCATATTTATTAGTACCGTAGTACTTAAGAATTTGACTCGTCCACTGCCTTCCGTCACCTAACCACTCATATATTAAAGACGACGGTTGCGTCTTTCGGTCCCTCCATACATAAATTACTCTTTATATTAAAAATATGTTAATTGATTTTTTTATAATTAGCTATGCTAATTATGTGTATTGCCATGCATATTATCATTATTTATTTATTTTACAATTCATATCCAAGGTACATACTGTTCCAAGTATCCTAGCTTGTTTCCAAGGTACAATTCACCGACACTCCACAACTTATTTCAAAACAATTGTTTATTTTCAGTTTCACGTTAAAAAAAGAAGACATTTTAATCTCTATGAGCCAATGAGCTTAGTGCTAAGATACTCCGTTTCCATTAGGACACTCCATTTCCCTCTTTGCGCCGAATTCTGGTGGTATTGCATGTTGAACATGATGTGTCGAATTGGCTGAAATTGACGCCGCGCTTTGCTTCGTTATCAGAGCGAGGAAATTAAAATATTAAATATTCTTATCCTCGAGTGGAAGTCGAACCTGCAACCTGTCACGTTTACAATGCCACCCCGCTTACGCCCCTGCACCACGACTTCCTACAGTATCCAAAAATGTTACAAATTCAATTAATTTTAAACGAAAAAGAAGGAACTCTTTTTCCTGTTACCTATTTGAAATTGAAATATTCAATCATGGTTTCTTTATTTAATTTAAAAGTTTTATGTTTAACATCTACATAAAGAATTACAAAATTAGAATAACTTAGCACCTTCAATTGTAACTTTAATAAATCATAAATCATTTTACAGATTTATTTTTTTACGCCGTCATATTTTGGCGCCGTATTTAGTAAAATATTTTCGTTTTTTTTTTCATTTCCTCGTTTAAGAACTAAGAAAACAAAGTGCTGCATTGAGTTCAATCGTTCAACACGCAATGTTTCAAAAATTTGGTGATGCTTAGGGAACGGAGACTTAACTACGATATTCGAGATACAGCGTGAAGCCACTACATTAATCATATACAACAGTATATTATATATTTCTTTGTATCCTGCACGTAACCCTCACCTAGCGTAAAGACATTGCGTGTTAAGTGGCAGAACTTTACGCTGCGCTCATATACCTCGTTACCAAACCGAAGAAAATAAAAATATTAAATAATTCAATCCACTGAGTGGAAATCAAACCCACAACGCGTCGCAGCAGAACCGCCTCACTAAACGAATTTATATAGATTTGATCTGTCTAGGGAAAAAATACATTTTTGTCCCTATTTTTCTCATTTTAATATGGCGATGTAGGTAGTGGATTCGATCTCTACACGGGAGAATGAAATATATTCAATTTACTTTATGCATCATAATATGGTAATGCAAAGAGCGACATTAAGTTTCGTCACTTACTTAGCATAGGTACAATGTTTTGTAGGCGGAAACTGGAGAGCGGAATGTTTTGTCACTAGATAATCTTTGTCTACCGCTTGCCATACGGCTTACAATGTGAAAATGAAAAAAATAAAGACACCGCAATTTCGTCACAACGGCGCCACGGTAGCTTAAATAACAGATACATAACAATTTTTGAAATGTTCTGTTTGTTTGTCACGTCACGTTTTATATGGTTTCAAAGTTTATTAATAGTTAAAAGACTAATAAAGTTAAGTTGAAAGTACTGATGCAAGGAAGCCAATTTCAAAAGCAGTTTGTTCTATTTAATATTACATGATATCTTTGACATTTGAAAATTGATAATTCTATTTTCAACAATATTAAAACGTTGATCGACCAAGTAGGTCAAATTACAAGAATACATATTACAAAAAATTATTCATTCAAATATAGAGTACAAAGTAGATCTAAAGAAATTCATAAAACAGCGTTACATAAGGCGTCCAAAGCGTGACAACAAGTAAGTAAGGGTGACACAAAAAATATATGTACCGAACAATCGTAATGTAATTCCCATGCATCATGTCGTTGGTCAAAACACGTCAACAGGATAATAAGCACGTACGCGAAGTCGGAGTTAGAATTTCTGGATATTATTGAAACTTTTATTTCATATTTGCGCTTGGGGGCGGTATTGTTTGTTTGACAAATAAAGGGTCGTTTTGGAAAATTATATAATAATTGGTTGTATTGTTGCAACTTTATTTGCGTGGATTACAAAACGTAAAATCTATCTTTTCTATTTCTCGATGAAATTTCAGGAAATGCTCTCTTAGTGTTCCCATACAGCCCGAGAGGCGACATATAACTAGATTTTTTTTAATTTATTTTCTAGAGAGAGCCTGTAGAGGTGGTAGTGGCGAAGGGGCACAAGTGTGTTGACACAATCACCACTCGGGGTAATGAAATATTTGCATTTCTTCGCTCTGGTAATAAGAGAAAGCGCGGGCTTGAGTTTTGCCACTCTATATTAATGTTTACACAAACCGAGTGTTAGGTTCCCTCTGCCTACCTTGATACATGCGGAAGTTGGAAGACAGCTGGAAGTTTTTTTTAAAACAAATAAAATTTCTTAAATCAATACGGCACATCTAGTTTTTTTCACTCCACGGCCGGGTTGTACCCAGACAATGCGAGGTATTTGACGACTCGGCACTCATATACCGTCGAGGGCTGACAGACGAATAACTCGCAAAATAACCATTACCCCGTATACTAGTACATGTAGCACACAAACACACAAAAGATATTTTTCGGGTCTCTTCTATCTTCCTAATAATGTATGTATAAAGGACAAAGGTCGACTCCTTTGTCAGTGTGTAGTGTAGTGATAATATTGTGTAAGATTTTCCTCAGATGTGCCAAGCTGGAGTCAAGTATTTTTATCTTGAGCTATCTAAGGATTTCTTTATGAAACTCTATATCCAAGAATTTAATTATTTGCTTATAATTGTAGTATTTTTACGACATACTTTAATATTAATAGTGTTTACAAAAATATCACTATTTACAACTAGATTTACGAAAATTAATTTAAATATGCTTAGATTAGAATAAGAAGAACGTATCTTTCATAATCATACAGTCATAATCATTATTAGAAATATATTGTAAAAAGTAACTCTAAATCCTTTAATAACAAATCTTTTTGTTCCAAATTAGTTCAAAATGTGCGTGCCTTTCATTGTTTCTGACGAACAGTCGAAATGGAAAACGCTTAACTTCAATCACGTGATGTCAATCACAGATTGAGTGCGAATGTTTCTTCGAATCGTAAACATTTCACGTTGAATAAACTTCGGCAAGTAATCTAAGACCTTATAGCACTGTAATACTACCAGCCTATACATATATTCATGATAAATTTTCAACTTTATAGTTAGGCAGACGGGAAATAAGCAGTGGAGAAAAGAGAGTGTATTAAAAGGTTCCCTTTTAATACACTCTCTTTTCTCCACTTTCTTTGAGATATTGCGTGTAGAGTTTCTCAATTCAACTCACCATTTTATTTTATCAAAGCGAGCGATACAATCGATACATATAGCATAGTATACAGAGGGAACCTTTCAAGACATCCTTTGTTCTCCACTTTCTATTCAGATTTGAGATATTGTATATTGATTTGCGGAACACAAAACTCCCCAACACACGAAGCATGAGTGAAACCAAATGAAGAGTTAAGTTTCGTAATTTCAAAATTCCTTCATATTTGTAACTCCAGGAACTAGGAATAAATTATTAATTTCCTCGAGCGAGGATCGAATCAAAAGCTTTTACAGTCAGACGTTCTCCCACTGTATCACGATGACTAATATAAACCGAATTATCTGTTTTTATAAAACAAGATTTATGCAAAAATTGTTGGATGAATTCCAAAAAAAGCATTGAATGTTCATATTCAATATTACATATATTTAATTTTTTTATTACATCTTACGAAGATTGAAGTAAATCATTTTAGAATTTTATCAATTTTATAACTTTTTAAAATATTAACGCTAAAGAATTAAGAAAATGCATAAAAATTTGAACGTAACGCTACTCGAAACTGCACGCTTTTACCCACCCAAATAGATATAGACTAGCCCTCAATCTAACCTAACGTAACCACTAAACTAAAACACAATAAACATCCTTCCTACAACAACAGATCATTAATTTCAAATCAATCCTCAATGAATCGAAATCCAATTCCGAACTATTTTAGTTCACAAAATAAACGTGGTCAATAAATCTTAAACGAGTTTATTGTTAAAACAGTAGCACAGTAGAATGCAGTACATTTGTTATTCTATACCATTCGTCATCCCGTCCGTGTGATACATAGCAATATTTAGTGTAATAAAATGAATTGTTCATGCCTTCTGGACACGCATTAATGCGGGTGTCGCAGTTATTTATGCCAGTTAGATAAGGTAAGTTACCTATGTAAGGCACAAATAGGTAAATGTGTTTATATGAAAATGGCAATTTATGATATAAATGGTTAAAGAACTCTGACTATAGAGAGATGCAGTGGGTTACAATGTGATGTAATCGATATATAGACTGTCATGGAAGTCTAGAATCTACACAAAAAAACAATCAATTTGAATTTGAACCAGTAGTTCTTTCTTCCACTTCAGCGTCGTCATCTTTTTATTCAGCGTTATGATAACATTAGTATAGATACATATAAGATCTAGACTTAAGTTCTAAGGTATATAAATGTGGAACAGAATGATCGATTACTTCAAAGGCTCTAATATTTTTAGCGATGTTATTTTTGTTAAATATAAACTATTAATATTAATAATAATTAAATCAGCAAGGTAGACAGAGGGAACTTGGTGTTAAGACACTCCGTTCTCCATTTTTCGCCAACTTCTGGAGGTGAGGAGGAGAGGTCGTGATGAGTGGCGGAACTCAATTCCGCGCTTTGCCTCGATACCAGAGCGAAGAAATAGAACCCACAACCAGCCGATTGTACGGTCACAATTTGTGCCCCTGCGCCACGACTGGCCTCAATTAATAATTAATTTAATTTTTAATAACAATAATACTTTATTACACAAATAAGAAGAAAATATAATAACAACGATTAACAAGTGTGCAATAGCCGCCTTATCACTAAAAGCGATTTCTTACAGGCAACCAAAAGAAGAATGGAAAGATTAAATTCAGATAAGAATGCAGAAAGTACTAAGAAATGTATAAATATATAATAATAACTTAAAGCGTAACTTGAGGTATGATATTGTAACAGGAATGGAAAGAACGCCTATATTCTATTGACAGCCATTGAAGTTGACTACGATACTACGACATATGGTCATGTTTCCATAACGCATAAATTAATCTTGTGCCGTGTGATCCCGGCCTAGAATAGGATCATCCTGGTACTGGTGGTGTC
>DWAN01001353.1:0-18181 GCA_018230445.1 Heliconius hewitsoni | reverse complement strand
ACGTATAGGCTTATAATATCAAGTTCCTTAGAGGACAGATTCTGACTTACTACTAAATCATCAAAGTGTGAAGACAAAGTCTGCACTCAAGTGAGTAGAACGTGCCAGATAGGATGCCTTTGGTGCCTCTAAGTATTGCATCTAACGTTATTAGGCGGTACGATGTGCCCTAAGAGCATCCATTTGGTGTAACTACTACCTAGTAGTTGATCTACAAAGCATAGCTGGTCGATCACTCGAAATAATATAACATTAAAAAACAGAAATAGAAACTTTCGAATCTACACTATTAGTATGGAAATATGGAATAATATCGCTTTTCCAATTTCCCAAATAAATATTTATGCAAGAACTCCTATTCAATACAGCTAGCGTCTGGGAGCCATTTCAAACTGTTTATTTATTGAGTGTTTGAGATTTTCCACGACAAATCAAACCATGAAATGACCAGCTGCAGCATCCTAACTTGGAAATGCGGAGATGAATTTTGGAATTGTTTGGAAGGTATTTGTTGTTACTCATTAAGAAGTGTCTATAATAATTGTAATATTGAAATTGTAATACAACTAATCTTAAATTACATACATAAATTTAAATAAGTAACAGCTGGAGGGTGTCTCATTATAAGCGCGACAGGCGTGGATTCGATTCCACTAAAAGGAGAATAAAATATTTTTATTTCTCTTTCTTAACATTTCAAAACACAATTAACATAAATATCGTAATAAGCAAATGTATAAATAAGTAGAATTTGAAATAACTTTACTTGATAGAAGGCAATAATATAATAGTATCCTAAACCGTAAAGCGGTTAATTTATATGATGATTAAGTTAAAAAGCAATTCAAAGTTGGTAGTTCACTGCCGTCGCAGCTGACGCTGTTGGCCGTAGACTACATCTTTCGGACATTTCAAGAGCAAGCAAATAAACATGACAATACGAACTCGAAATTCGTTTATGGCGGCGTTGTTAGTATTTAAGTTAGTATTTAAATATTTAATAATAGGGAAAGTAGTGTTGTGACTCTCCATTCCTCAAATTCCATCTAATTTTCGAAACATTGCGTGTTCAGAATTTAACTTCATGCTTTCCATATCCGTTTCTCTCTTTAAACACATCAAAAGAGTGAATCGTCTTGAATTTTTGAAGTCAGTGCGAACATTACGGAGAAGTCGATAGACGTACGTAAAACAATTAAAGACGTCGAACATATAGTCTCCTCTCTTTTAAACCTCAGTTTTGTATCATACCAAATAAGATACGTTAAAATAAAAATAAATTTGATCAGATACTTGATAACTTCGGTTGCAACTTTTCAAAAATACTAAAAAAAAAATAGAAATGTAGGATTTAAAAGTGAAAGTACATAGAAATACATAGAAAGTAAATGCAAAGATAAAGGAAAAAGATAAAAGAGACAATTAAATTATCGGTATTGTCTGTTGTAACTCAAGAAAAAGAACATCTTTATGTTTTAAATTAAGCTAACCCACCGGGAACGTCGTCCGCCTGCATCGTCCTTCCGCTAGCCGCGCCGCATTAAAAGTTCACTATAGACGGATAATAGGATTTACTCCGCTACGGCTTGATATAACCTAGGTCTTATCAAATTACATGCAACTCGAATCGTTTTACGCTTTTTAGAGATTTAGAGATGTGATAGTTTTAAGATAAAAAAATATGTTAATAGAATGACATATTCATATCACAGTGGGTTGGATCACTTTGACTTGTACTTCCCGTTTCATATTTATTACAGGTTTTGAAGTTGTTTCATTACAAACACGAAAGTTGTGGGTTGCGAGAGTAATATTTTTTTTATTTCGCCGCTCTGATGCACAAAGTGTATATTGCAAGTTAAATTCCGCCACTCAACAAAGCTACGACTTGAACACGACGCGGGAAGTGGAGTCTTGAAGGGAAGCGAGACGACGCGTGGACTTATAATATACATAATCATATTTTCTCCATTTTTCGTTTTCTAAAGACACATGTAAAACCGAAAATATTTTAAACACAATCTCTTTAAATACACTTTCACAATATTGTATAAAAAGTGTCTGTCAATCTACTCTACACATATAATAGTATATACGCAGTAGATTAATGCGTAAGTGGTCAGGAGTTGCATTCCCCTTCGTGTCACGTTAACGATGCAGCGCGAGTGCCTGCAGGCGCAGGGTGCAGGGCGCTATCCCACTCCCTCCCTCTTTACACTCATTACAAGATAAGAAGCGGCTATACAGATACTGGCTGAAAAATACCTTTTAAGGGTTCTGTACATCAAAAAACAGAAGAGGAAAAAACAGATTTTTTATAGGATTTCTTTATTTTGGGTCTGTCTGAGTGTTTGTATGTCAGTATCTTATCACGAAATTGATAAACGTATAACCATTTAAAGAAGTGTAAATTAATAACATTTTTGTCACTGATAAAAAAATTAAGGTATAATAAGAATTGGTATTAATCGACCTTTTAAAGAGTCCTAGTGTTGAGTTTCATAAAGCGCTCGTACTCGCTCGTGGCCTGTGTTACCGACACGAGGTCTGCCTGCGGAGATAAGAGTCTGCCTCCGAACCATTAATAAGGCCAGTGTATTAAAAGAAGAATTAACCCCCTATTTCCCGTATATACCCTGCGACTACCAGGCATAACCTCGTGTTAAGAGATATTGTGTGTTACAAGAGAATTCAACGCCGCGCTTTGTTTAGTTAAGAATAATACGACGGTTATGGGCTCCATTTACAGATGGAAAAGACTTAAACATATTGTTTCTCTTTCTGATTATATTTAAATCATTTTTACCCAATCTAATACTCTAAAGAGCAGAGTTAAGGATCGCTATAACAGCGAAATCTGAAAAGTAGAGTGTCTCACCACTAGATTTATTGAGCATATCTTCATTTACAGATATGTAATATATATATATATGCTTATAATTTAGTAGCCATAACCTGCGGCTTCGTCCGCATAATGTATATTCTAGGTGCCCCACGCTAATTCCCGAGATGTAATATAGTCCTCCCAGTAAATGGACTATGCAACAAAAGAAAACTAATTAGAACCAGTAGTTACTGACATAAGCATACTTTCTGTTTGTAAATAGCTTTATTAGAATACGGGCGTTGGCTGTTTTAAGTATGTTTCTTGTACAATATTTTTTAGGAAGTTAAAATTTTAAGAACGGAGAATAAATGCACTATCTACATACGATATATACGTTGAAATTAAAAAAAACACAAGTAGATTTGACCGGAAATAGCACTCACGTAGTCAGTCATATTCGGTTTCAGTTGGGTTCGGTCGTGCTATAATTGAAAAAAACATTAACACTGAAATATTGTACTGGCGATTGACATCTCAGGCATTATGGTTTTACAAATTTAAAAAGAAATATATACCTGTTTGATAAAACTTGTGTTATAACACGACATTGAACGGAGTCTTGGGTTCAACTCCCCCTCTCGGAAACAGGCCCCTTGTAACTTCCGACAGTACTAAAAATAATATATTGATACATATAAGAAAATAATGTCAACGGTCACGGTGTGGCGGCGCAGCGGGACCGTGTCCGATCGTACACGATGATTTCAATCGGTTCAATCTCTACTTTCGATTCGATTCTTTATATTAAATCTGATTTTTTTTTATTTATGGACGTGGCGCAGTGGTACGTTTGTCTATGTCAGCGTCGTTGTGAGTTCGATCCCCAATTCAACGGAATAATTATATTTAAATGTCTCTCACTTCCTCATTCTGGCAACACAACAAAGGGCGTTGTTGAGCGGCGCGACTTCTGTTAACTTGTTAGCACCTACTCGGTGTGGCGACGTGTGAAGTGACTGAATACGTCACTATCGAGTGGTATACATTAGTCACCATGAAACTTATATAGGTAGGCACTAACGCTGGTCACTGACGTTGTAAGCATGATAGGGTTGGGTACGATTCTCGGTCAAGGGATCGAATTATTTCACAAACTGCATTAAGTTTCTCCAGCTAACAGAGAATAGAGTGCTCGACAGCGTGAAGCTAACAAACTTATTGCTAGTAATAGCTGTTGCAACACAATACATTATGTAAGTGACTGTTGTTCAATTTTTTTATCTAGTTATATATAGACTATTACTAGATACAAAGAAGTCAATATTTAGGAATATACAGGTTCCCTCTGTCTACTTTGCTACAGCGGTATACGAAGTGAAGGTAAAAATAAATCTTTTTTCCTGTATAAGGGTTTAAAGTAAGTAAATTGGTTATTATATGCGCCGGACATCGCATCCTCGTAATTTTTACTCTCGTCTTATCGTCTTTCCGTTATATTATCAAGAACAGCCTTGTATTCGCAGTTTTTGTTCTTTTTGCTTAGTCGTGTTCATTTTTCCATTGTTGTTATGTGAAAGCAATCAATTTTACCTTAAATTTTTATGTATCGAACAAAAAAATAATAATTAACCATTAGGGAGAGACCCTGGTTGACCTTCGAAAACGCAGTATCAAAGATACTGGAGGAAGGTCACATAAAAGCATGAGGACCCCCCAGGGAAGGATGAAGAGGTTAATGACAATGGAGGAGGCGAAAGAGTTATACAGAGACCGTACCGTTTTGCGCTCGGTCCTCTCTGACAGCGTGAACGCCTAACACCATCACAAGAGGTGTAGATCGATGGTCAAAAAGCAGTGTGCGCTGGTTAATTAGACTATTATTTTATTTAGGGTCTCGAATAGATTTATATTATTTTTAATGTTAACTATCTTAGAGCTGGCATAAAAGATATAACTAATATATTTTAAACAGATTTTTATTCTCTTGCCGTCATAAAATTATTACAAATAGGAAATTTATAGTAGAGGCAATTTGGGGTGCACAGAGGCACAGGCATGTATGTGTTCCATTCCCACGCGAGGAAAAAAATATTTAATTATTTTTGTTTTCTTCAAATGGGAATGGAATTTCTTCTCTCTGGTGTCGAGTCAAAGTGTGGCGTTGAGTTCCGCACACTCAATACACAACGCCTCTTTAATTCGGCGGGCAGTGGGCAGCGCAGTGTCTTAACATTAGACTCCCTCTGTCTACTCTGCTGTATGCGGGATACAGCGTTTGAAGTTGTGTGTCCTTTGTGACGCTCTATATAAACATGCTCGTGGTAGCGACTGCCATTTTGAACGCTATGTGTGCAGTCTTCACTTTCCTATTCCAATTTCTGGCAGCTTTTTTTTTCAATATATACGATAAAATAATTGTTCACAAAACCGAATTGGTTCTGTTATATATCTCAACAACAAATCCCGCTTCCCTTATGGGCGATACGCACATGAAACACTTGGGTGCTATTTTGTAGGTACTGTTACAGTCGCTTTGCGAAATGTATGACAGGCGGTACAATTGCGTGAAGTAGTGGATACTTGCTCGGTGAATGTCTCTGCATGTTAGACACGAGGCCCGGAAATGTATAATTCCTACACGTATGTCTTTTATTATTGGTATAAAGAAAAAATGTTTAGCTGTTTCACTGCATTTAGGAAGACGATAAGTCAGGCCACAGGGCAAATGCAACTTTTCTACGTAAGCACCGACCCCCGGGAGAATTTTGGGATAAAAAATAGGCTATATGTAGCTCACCACAGTTCCATAACAATTAGTTCAGATAGTTCAGACAAAAAGAAAGACAGACTGACATAAATTTTAATATAGTTTGTTTCTGTTTTGGTGACGTGTAAATACTTATATACATATATGCACTTGAAAAAACATGGTTATTTTTAAATACTATTCAATTTTATTTAGATTTTTTATTTTTATCATCATTAAACAATCTTTTTTTTCTATTATAATTAAAACAATAATTTTACAATAAATAACAAACAATAAAACATCGAAGACTAAAGTCAAAGTAAATAACTCTTTCAGCTAGTAAACCGTTTGTGAGATTAGCGTGCGCAGGCGCACAGACAAACGGACAAAAATATAAAAATCATTGTTTTGTTTCCTATTACACTAATAAATCCCCCAGTAATAGTTTTTCTGATATATGTTCCATGTACAGACACCGATCAGTTACGATTTTATTATAAGTACAGTATATTTAATCGTATATCGGTAATGTATTAAACGGTAGGCCCTGCTTTATGGATTTATTATAACATCCATGTATAGTTAGAGACGAGGTATGATTTTAAAGCACATTCTATTGTAGGCTTAAGAGTTTTGCTATTTCGTATTTATTCTATCTTTTACCTGCGGCTAGTTCTAATAAGTAAGAGTTGTGTGTGACGCACGACACGACACTCCTCCTCTTAGGACAATGTACTCACGATATGAGACCAGTATGTGAACTTAATAAGTCACTCACCTAATACTTCTTTGTCTATATCGCAAAATGTCAAAAAAGAAACAAATCAGGTCTCTATGAAGATATTAAAATATACAAGAATTATTGGGTTAAACTTAGAGAGTTTTATTTAAATATCAGCGGCGGTACCCAACTAGAAACGACGACTCACTAAATACAGAAAACCGATACACTAAAGAGAGTCTACTCACTCGTCGGGCAGGGTGGGGGCCCCTTCCTCTTGGCCGGGCGCGTTCACGTGGTACGCGCAGAAGTTCTCCAGCAGGGCGCGCATGTCCACGTAGTTGAAGAACGGCTGCAAGCTAGTGTCTGTGGAATATTAAGTATTATTAATTATACTCAATTTTTCTAGATATTTGTTTATATTTTTTGGATATACAGTGTATTCTTTTAAGTTTTAGTTTATAAGATAGCTTTTTTTAAATGTTACGTAAAGTATAAGCCATTGGCAGGCTTTATAAAATAAATAAATATTGCGGTGAATGATATCTATAGAACTTATGAAACTCTTTTTCGGACTTGATAGAAATCGAATATAATAAATTGTAACGACGGTAATAAAACGTTACAGAAAGTGTGAAATAAAAAAACAAAAAACATGACTGCATAAAACTAAAAAGAAAATAAACAAGCCCAATAGTTTATTAGGATTTACAGTCGGGACCTCTTTGAACTATGCGCGGTGGAAGAATTACTTATAGGTCCCGACTGTTAATCCTAACAATCTATTGGGCTTGTTTATTACTTTTTAGTTTTATGCAGTCGGGGTTTTTGTTTTTAAAAATATATTTTTTTATTTTTCACTTTTTGTTAGGATTAATTATGGTAATAATAGTCACGATATACGTTTTTGAATTTCTCGTATTGAGCTCTTGAATTTGATACCTATATTGTGGTATTCGAAAAGAAAAAAGTTTTTTTCATTAAGTCCAATGGCGTCCCACAGCCACCATGATTGCTTTCTTTAACGTCGCCTATCTAAGAACACTTGGGCTACTACTAGAAATCTAACGATACCTCAAGTATGTAAATCCGTTCAGCGGTTCTGGAGATATGAGGTAATAAAGAATATTACATACATACATACATACATACAAGATACGCGCAAAAAACATAACCCTTCCTTAGCAGTCGGGAAAAATAAGCTAAATAATTCATTAGGATTAACAATCAACCTATAATAATTCTTCCAGGCCTGTAAAATTTAAATGATTCCCGACTGTTAATGCTAATGAACTATTGGGCTTTTCTTTTTAGTTCTATGCAGTTCGGTGTGATGTATAATTATATATTTTAAAATAACTATTTATTAAATAGTTTGCTTGTAAGACACTCAAAGTGTACTTTATTTTCAAACTGAGAGCACACTCATTGTTTTCGCCCTTTTTACGGGTATCCGCCCTTTGTACAATAGACCGACTTGTTGTTACGAGACTAGTGTTTAGTGTTTCCAAATAATTTCGCTTAATTCTCGTTATTCCATTGTTAGTTTTGTATATATATTTTTGTTTTTTGTTTTATTACTTAAAGGATTTGTTTTGTTTTTGTTATATTGACGTTTTCGTGCACGAGTTAAACTTAACCAAGCGGCGCTTGCTCTCTTATTCGCCAAAATAAAATCAATCAAAGAACACTCCGATTCGGACAAGATGGCTGTTGTTAACGTGTATAGCGTACAAGAAACGTGGATATCATTTTTGATGTACTATTCGTTGTTTCTTAGCAATGCAAATTTTTTGTACGTTTTTGCAATATTTCAATACAAGGAGTGACGGACTAAGTAGATGAATGCCAAAGTAGTGCAGCTTCAATTTCTGCTATGTCCTAATGATTATAATTTGAACAAGCACTCCACTGCAGAGGCGTGTCAATCTCCTAGCTGAAAGCTTGTTACGGTCCAACAGTCGGCCCCTCGCTCCCCAGCAAAAAAAAGTACAACACTCAACAATAAACGTTGAATTATTTTTAATTGGACGCAGTTAAATTGAAGCTTTTGTTTAAATTCTAAAAGTCTCCTCCTTTGTAATGTATTCCAATTATAAGTGAATGTTCACTTGTATTTACTTAGTTTATAATGAGAGGGAACAGTAAATTGTGGTGCGGTTGGGTAGCCTAGAATTGAACGCGATTCACATAAATGAGACTCCTAAATAGATGAAATTTAAAGGAATCCAAATTATTTTTTCATTAGCTTCACGTTGTACTTATATCACATGTACCAGAATAGGCGGATTCTCTAGTGTTGAGATATTCCGTTCTCCACGCACCGCCCAAGTTTCAAAACATTACGTGTCTATTTAAAAGAGGAAATAATAATGTAACAATTCCCACGAGTGGGGATCGAACCTGACATAGTGTTACAGCCAAACTGCCAGACGGCCACTGAGCCACGCAGTATATCGCCGGATATGAAAATAAATACACAATTAATTCATTCGTCTTTAATGGCTGTAATTCAAGAGAAATCGAAAGTACAACGATACATTAAAAAGTGTGAATTGAATGAATTCAAAGTTCAAATACAAAATTATAGACAAATAAACTATAATATAATAATAATAAAAAAAATATAAAAAAAAATAAAATAAAATGAGTTACTTGAGGTATAATCGATACTCCTTGTGATAAAATAGGTAATCAATATTACACACAACATGCGTATGGGGTAATCCTTGGTAAGACTTAATGCGGCGTTAAGAATCGAATATTATTGGAATATGTGGATGTCTATAGGAGAAATAACTGGTCACTAGATGCCGACAACTTTTTCAAAAAGCGAAAAATTATAATGATAAAATAGCAATATTATAAATTATCAGTAAAATAGTAAATAAAATGCTAACTAAATGCGGCAACCAAAATAATATTTAAATTATAAACATTTCATAGGTCTTTTCAAGTAAAATTTAGATCCCTGCAACATATAATATACCGCCTGAACAATAAGCCTATTGAGGTTTTTGTTAGTTTCGAAGGTCCGCGTCGCGTCGGGCGTCGTTGGAGAGCACAGATATGGACTGAGTTCTAGCTAGTAAAACTATTATGTAACGAATTTCAATACGTACTAATACGTACTGAAAAGATTTATAGCAGTTAACTGTGGTGGCCATTGGATATATAAGTGTATATAGCGAGTTTATCTGCGGCTTGGCCTCCGCGATCAAATGTCTTTGATCTAGACAGTTGTGTACACATGACACGTTTCAAGCGTCCGAGCTACTCCGACCGCACTACAGCCGTACTGTATTAACGTAATGCAATAAAACGTACAGCCTTTCTGGGTAAACCGACTATCCAATACAAAAATATATTTTTTAATTACATCCATTCTCCATCTCTAGTTCTGATGATATTTTCTATTTTTTTTTTGTCTAAGTGACCTCTTCGGAGGAAAATGTGAGATTGAATTGCGCTATCTACATAGTATATTATAAAGTCGAAGAGTTTGTTTGGTTGACCATGCTAATATCAGGAACTACTGATACATTTTTTTTGTTGTTGGGCTATATTACATCACGTCGATCCCACCGTACATGCAGTCAGAGATACTTCTGACAATCGGGACGTGCCATGTGTCGTCATATATAATTGATAGTTATTTAATAACGCGTGCGGAGCCGAAGGCCAAATATAGTTAGTTAGTTAGCTAGTTATTATATAATCCATTAGTCACATATAAAATATGACTTCATAAAGTACACAGAAAATGTTATACCTAAAACTCGACAAGTTTTCAATATTAATCTAAAGACGCTTATAATTTTCCAAAGATATACAAGTCTAGTTAGAAACTGGGGCACTGGAGGAACTCGACGACCGACGTTTATTAGACGCTGACGGCTACTTTATATGGGAAAGGAGCCCAAGATGGGATATGAGAAATACATAAGTTTCACACGTTTCCTCATACAGAACAGGCAGAGGGAACCTAAGTGAGACATTCAGTTCCCCAAGTACCGCACAGTTTCCGAACTAAAATAATCTTTTAGCCTACTTTGTAAAATATAAACAAATATATAATAAGCCAATGTATTGTAAATAAATAATCGTATTTTTCTATGCGTAAATGTTCTAGCGAAGTCGTAGCAGTGAGCCACATGGCCGGGACTCGGGGTCCCCGGGAATGTGATAAGAGCCGACTTCGATAAGGGTTTCATTAGAATTTGCATATGGTGTTTGTTAGCTAAACGTTTTTCTTGTAAGACCCTTGACCTTGTGGTACAGTGGATTAGTATCGTGTTTTGTTTACGGAGGTTATAAGTTCACGAATACAAAGTGTCTAGTGATTTAATTTTACACGTCTGTAAAATATTTTTGCAGTCCCACGAGGTTTTTGCATAGATAAAGATAGATAAAGATAACATAGGCTCTCTGCTTTCCTTTCTCTGTACGAAATAAATATTATGTGTTGCGTGATGGAATTCAACGCCGAATATATACATTTTAAATCATTAGAGGTCGTTATGGCGCAGCGGCATGGCGTCTGCATATAAAGGTGACGGTTGTCTGTTTGATTCACACTCTGGGGAATGAACTATTTATTTTTCTGATCCGGTAACAATACAAAGCGCGGCACTAAGATCTGACATCCAATGTTCCAATCAACATTTCTAGAAAATCGAGACATTTTTCGAAAAGAGTACGGTGCATGAGCAAAGGGGTTGTCTATTTGCGGGATACAGCGTGGAACTAAAAAGAATAAAAATAAGTGGATGGTCATATATTTATATAAAGTACTATTTTTCTATCACCAATCAATACGAGTATGATAACGACAATGACGGGAAAATAGCAGTTGTTTTACAACAATTTCTTCAATATCTATTCCATGTATACTAGAAAACTTAATTATTCTGGAACAAAGCTTATTACAGAAACTAAGCTCCGTCTGTTCCGTGTGTATTGACATTTCCAATGAATCAAATATAATGAAGGTCTATCGCGTGACACGATCGGGCTTTCTAAAAACTGATTGACCCTCAGAGACAACGCACGGACGAAACTACTTAGAGAGTAGGAGAGTACAAGAGAGCGCTAATAGAGATTATTTAGCAAGTATAGAGAGGTTCATTAAACATAGACATGATGGCGATAACGTTGTTGCATTACGTTATATCTTCTCTCCTTTTCTAATAGTTTATTTTTTTGAGTTATGCCATAACGTTTTAAGAAGGTCTTTATTTTTATTTATTTTGAAACTTGGAGGAAGATGAAACAAAGGCTATTTGTTATCTCGAAGTAACAAGTAACAATAATGTCTACTATTTTCACAAATAAAATCCGCGCGCCAAATTTAGTAAGAAAATGCAGTCAAGCGCAAAAAAACGATATAACTTCAACATATAACTAAGACGACGCGCAGTGTTCAGTGTTGCTTCATGGAGCCGATTGTTTTAAAATGTCGTCCAAGTTTTTAAATGAATGAGTCTATTTGGAGTGAATATGTGAAATGCCTATTCTACATGTGTAAGTACATATTTTTCACATCTTTTTTAGCTTCATGGAGGCAGAAGAAATCCAGTGATGAGACACTTTTCTCTACGCACCACCCAATTTTCAGGCCATGACATGTTGTTTAGCGGAACTTAACGCCGCTCTTTATTATTACCAGAGCGAGAAAATAAAAATTAAAATCATTCACCCAAGTGGAAATCTTTCCCACAACCATCTATTACAATCGAATATAGAAAAACATTGAAGCTGCGCGACCACCTCAGTCATATTCATATCAAATTAATACGGCGTCAAAGTTATTCACGAACAAGAAATTCGTTAGTGTTCACAGAAAGCCATCTACGACTTATGTTAAGTTTTCGACTCTCTCTCACTCTACTATTCAACTTAGATTCGATAGATCGTTAGACTGTAGGAGCGAGCGTAAAAAAATGATTAAAACGTCATCTGACACGCCACTCCCAAACGTCGGGAGACGTGTACACTGTACACTGATAACGAAGTCCTTTTATCAGATAAATCTGAACGAAGGAAGGAATGAAAAGGTTGGTGAAAGCGAGTCCCTTTGGGGGAGTTTCTAGGACATGCCCATTCCTCTCCAGGGGTGCTAATAATGGCAATTCACTCTCGTAATCGTCTTTACGTGGAGGTCGTGAGGCAATTTCAAATTTTTCGGCATTTTGTTAACTAAATTATAATCTTTCGGAATGAAGGCACTGATTGCAATCGCCTTTGTGAATTTTAATACCCTCTATAATTACTGGAAATTTGAATGAAAATGGAAAATTGTACAATGTTTTAGCATAAATCTACCCCTAGTTTTAGTAATACAATATACATACATAATATATGTATTCTTACATAGTATTAATAATATAGTTTATTTACATATAAGCAAGTCCAGAAATCTATCTGGTAGACGACCATTTTACGAATTTACATCAAATAAGATTTTTTTTAATATTTTCAAATTTGATTTTACACCAAAGTAAGGCGATATGTTTTGGTTGTTTGTTCGTAATCACCAGGTACAAAATGTTTAATCCGGTAATATTAGAGGGTTAATGAAAATTAATAGATATTTTTTGGATTTTTATCGAGAAAAGGCCAGTTTGCCTAGAACTGCCACCTGATGGTAAACAATAAATGTCTCCAATTCATACGATTCATACGAATTTTCTGCCACTACGCCATGACCGTCGCATTTGAAAACAAGAAATAAGGTGGAAACAAACTGTGTAGCGACATCCAGCGCGAGAGGCCAGAGAGGTATAGAAGCTCTGCTCAGACAGACATTAACGCCGACATAATAAATGCAAGTTTTGATATTGATCAGTGATTAACACTTTAACGACGTGAGCGAATTATCAGCCGGTTATTGTTCAAACGAATAAAGCCCATATTTATCTCGGGTGTGAGTCATTTATTATGGAAAACGTAGCAGCTGTGAGTTATTCGCTAACGAAAAATCTACGTCTATTATTCCGTTGCGTGTTGATTTTATTGTATTGACATCTCTCCTTTTACTATTATATTTTAGGTCTCCTTTTTCTATTATGTATTATGTTTTAGGGGAGAGCACTCCAAATTTAATTTTTAACTGAAATTCTTAAACCGGATCAATAGTAATATTTAGTACCTACTAGCAGCTTCGCCTGCTTGAATAAATAAATATTTTAGTATAGTCATTTAAATTGTTATGCACTAAATAAATCGTATTTTAAGTCTTTTGTTAATTTATTTGATTTGCGAGATGTTGCGAGGCTTATAAGAATTCAACAATGATTCGCATTTAAATCAATTAAACCATTTCTAAGATACGTGTAGACAAACGCACAGCAAAGATACATACGGACACATACGGACAAACAGATGAAAATTTTTAAAAACATTTTTGGTTTCTTTTATATTAACAAATATCCCTAATTATCGTTTTTCCGATACATCTTTCTCTTTTACAGACTCCGATCAGTTACGATTCGATTATAAATATAAACTGAAGATCAACGAACACTAACCAATGGTCACGGGTAGACCGGAAGGCACATACTCTTAATTTGTCCTTTTTTTGACACAATGTCTTTGAATTAACACAATTATTACAAATATACGAGATTAATCCAGTTAAAAATTCACACATATCTATTGCATACATATCATTCACACATATCTATTGCATACATATCATTAAAATTATTTAATTATTTCCGGAACAAACTCAAACGACACCGAAACTTGAATTTAAAATGAACGAGTCGAGCCGTCCCGGCTGTCCCGGTGTTGCGACTCGGGGCGCCCCCGCCTCCTGACACCTCGCACGGCAACACTCACTTAGCTTCGACTCTCAAATATTACAAATCTTTAAAGCTAAACCCAATTCTGCTTAAACAACAAGAAAAGCGTACAGAAATCGATATTTAAATGGAACAAGACGACGCTTGTTTTAATTATTTAGGTGTATCTACGATCTATGTCACGAGTCACGACCTTACGCTGCGCGTCTTTTCTTTTCACAAGCTCGTATAAAATGCGCTCAGAAATATAGATTTTTTACTATAAAATTATAAATATCCATGGAAAGGTTAGCATGGGCCTTGTATATTCTTACAGTACCTGGGTTAGAGAACGAGCGCCTTTGTAAGTTTACTTCTTATTATAAATATGTTGATGCTCGTGTTTATCTCGTCTTAAAGTAAACTTCATTTTAATTTAAAGCTTTGAACAATACGTAATTAGCGAGAATCTCGATGTTTAACTTCACGGTCCAATAAATGCTTAATTATCGTATTATTATCGTTTTTTAATTTAATCTATCTTTATGTAACTAGTAAAATGTCTCACTTTTGACGGTTAAGTAAGAAGAGAGAAGTGTGAACAACTCTGCCTTTCACCTATTGCTTTGTCTATCTACCAGACCGTATACTTATACCTGTCGTACATTTTTAACTTTAAGCCCCACCAAAAAACCCACCGAGCACCGCCTCTACGACTGACACCGACCACGCTCTATCGCACATAAAGTAGTAAGAGCGAGTCACTACAATTAATGGACGTTCGCACTGAACGTATGATGCGAGTATGAACACAAACGACGCTACGAATAGTTTAGCTGTCGATACCCTTTATCTTTAAAGGAAGTTTAGCTGAAAAAAATATGGTTATTTATTTAATGCAGTGTGCATTTAAAAATTACTAAAAGGAAACAATTTATTAAATACTCATAAGAAAGAATAAAATTATAAAAGAGAAATAGAGGTCTTCACGAAGCATCAGCAAAGCGTCAGGCTCTATCGTACTGGTTGGTGTATTTTCTACGTTTAATTTACACTCGTGGGAACAAATGTTTTTATATTCTCCCTATGGTAAAGTGACAAATCACGGCATTGAGTTGCGCCAGTCCACGCGCATGTCATTGTATGAAGAATTGGGCGAGACAACGTGAAGCCAAAGCAGTAGTTGCTTTAGCTTCGAGAAAGGTATCACAAACATATTCCGTCTAACAATATTTTCTCCACTTACCAATTGTAAAAGAAAATGTACATATAATAAACATTTTATCTCAAAACTAAATAATATCTACTTCAGAATAATTAGGACTAAACGAAAATCAACAGAGCATTTTGAAATTGTCAGTCAATTTGCATCATTCGCTTTAACAAGCGTTCAAAGCGAGTACCGCATGAGGACGTCCCCTAATTGTTACTGTGACGAAATAGACGCGAGATCACTCTTGCATGATTGACTGACTTAACGCGGTGGTTATCAGTTCGATATATATTCGGGGGTATGTTTTAGCAATCTATCATTTAGTTAGACATTAAATAATTTCATGGAGGGTTAATTACCAATACGTTCTGCCAGTATATTTTTTAGTAATATTTTTTTTGTCATACAAATGGGAGCAATACTTAAAAAAATAATCAAGATTTGTCAAACGTTTAGATGAAGGATTATTATTTTGATTTCATAATTTTTATCCATACCGTATTACGTGTGACGCGTAACTGCATACACCAATAACGTGGACATCTACGGCTACAAAAATACTACTAAACGTTGCCGATCTGCCACTTTACATTCTCAAAAAAACATACCAGAACGTTAAAGGGATATTTCTCGGTCTATTTTACGCAATTATCTATTTTCTATTATAAACCTAGACAACCTACGACTCGATTTCGTGAATGAGCCGTGTGCGCTGTTGTCTTTTTGATAAGTTTGTGTCTGTGTGCGTGCTATGAAGTGGCGTTTCATCTTAAAGCTATAACTTTATTATTTATTTTGTTTGAAAAAAAAAACACTTTCATTTTTGGCAAAATATCGTTTGTTTTAATTTTATTAAACTTTTACAGAGGAGTGAATCTGTGCTTTCATTTAAAATGGTGAAGATAAATACATCCTGTATATACACACACATTCATACACACATACATTCCAAGCTTGCCTCGAAACTGAAAAGCTGTTCAGATCAAGAAGCTTATATCAAATTGTTATAGAGAACTCGCATCAAACATGTACAAAGTTGTCAATACCAATTGAAATAGCTCCACATGAGACTACTCAGTCGAGGCGCGTCTATGATCTATAGACGAATGCGGTTCTGTTCGTCGTAGTCGTAGTCGTCGGTCGTGGGGATGTTCGTGTATTTCATGTAAGTTGAACTGCAGGCAGTAACTTTCACCTTAACTATGAACTCTCACAACATAGATCCCTTTGAAATTGTAGCAAGCAGTTCCATAATGGCGCTCCTCTTTAGAAAGGATTCGAGACGATTAGGGAATATAAAGAGCACAGTATTATCAGTCTCGTATTGAAAACCACCGCGATGTTTCTGTCGTATTCCTAAAATAATATTATTTAATTAAAAAGATCTGAATCAAACGTGATCATTGCAACGTCGAATTAATTTATATTTCTACATCCCTTTGACTGTTTTGGATTTAAAATGCAATAAATTGTGTACGAATATTGATGTTTTTTTAGCGGCAAGAGTCGACACACAAGGCCGTCTCGACGCAGTGTGACAGCGACTGTACGGTCAACGTATTTATGGGTTCGATCCCTACTCGGAGACGCGATAATTTAAATTAAAAATCTAATTTAAATTAAATTTTTATCTCCCTATTCTTGTAGACAAAGTTTCAGAAATTTGGTATCGGAGTATAGTCAGCTCCGGGTTCTCTCTGTAAAAAGTTGAAGCTATCTATTAAGAAACATTTATTGGCCGTGTGGCGAATTTTAGTACAAATATATATAGCAGGGCAGACAACAGAGATCTAGATTTAAGACACTCCGTTCCTCGTTTCCGCCCAGTTTTCGAGACATTGTCGAAAGGCAGATCTAGATGTCTTTCCTTTCGTCGTCTGTTTACAATCGGATTCTTTTAATATAATTACGGGTGCCTACAATTACAACAAATACAACGAGCAAGTGACATTAAATATAACTATAATAATTTAACTCAAATTAACTATGTAAAAAAAACACAGTAAGGTTCTTTACAATTGGCTTGGCTTTCACTACAATTTTCATTACTTTTTATAGAGAAACAAACAGCTTCATCGAGACTTGGTTGTTTTATTACACGATTTTTTTAGTGGGATTTCACTTCTTTGTCAAAAGTTTTTCTCCTAGTACCATAGATACCAGAGTAAGCAGGTAGGTAAGAGTGACAACTAAAGCAGACATGTTGAGGGATAATGGGCATATTAGGTACATCAATAGAAGAGGCCCATCACACAAAATAACTTTGCAAAGGAGGTATTTCCATTTATCCCATAGTTTAGCTCTCAGAATTCTTCATCAGATACACCAGACCACCTCGATGAATAAATTTTGCAAAGGAGCACGTCGATATCTATGACAGGTTGGCTGGGCTCTTAGTTTCTCTTCAGGGTTACCAGGTACTCCAGATCTTCGATGTTCCTATAATTAGGTATACCTTTATGTGGGCATTAAACCCTACCCTTGTACCAAATCTTAGCGCTCTAGGTTTATGGGCAGTACTAGTTCTATTTAGATGATCAGTGAGTGAGTACGTGAATGAGTTATTTCGACACTGATTCAGTCTCGAAATATGTATGAAATGCATGTATGAAACTTTGCTTTCGTATACTTTTGGATATATGTATTATATGGCTTACAAGTTTGAAATTTCGAAGTTCTAGTGTGTGCATATAGCTTACTAGAAGATGATAATTTAAAAGTTCTAAATCTATCCAGAGGTTCTCAAATAGAAGCACGAAAATACGCCAAAATGGTTCCAGATAAGGACGGTACGGCGAGAGATCTCCCGTTCTTAGCTTAACCCGGCTACCGGTGACTATAAAACCGACTGGTTGTGGGTTCGATCCCTACTCGAGGAGATGAAATA
>DWAN01001352.1:0-18183 GCA_018230445.1 Heliconius hewitsoni | reverse complement strand
GGCAGCAATACGCCTTTCCACATCCATCTCGTATCTTCCATCACTACTGAACATACATCCCAAATATACCACTTCATTCACCTGTTCTAATATCTTAAAAAAGTATATAGCGTCCCTGCGCCACGACTGGCCCCGATTTTATTTGAAAATTTAATTTGATTATCCAAATGAAAAAATAAACTGTATTTTTTTAATATGATTTTCGAATACAAAATATATAACAAGATAAATAAAATAAAATTCTGTCGCTGTTTTTTAATGATTTTACCGTTACGAAATATATAATAAACAACTAGGTAAATATAAAATATTGAAAGTTGTAAAACATTAAGTAATAAATATTAGCATCTAACACCATACTTACAATAAACACATAAAATATTAAATTATTGATATTTTCAAAAACGACCAATGTAACGCGCCTTAGTTTCTAGAAGGCGACGTGTAATGGCAGACCAATTACACCAACACTATAACAAGACGGTAATTAAATTAATAACATTAACTCATAAATTGATTACAAGAACTGAGGTCATGGCGAGTGAGTAAAACGTATAGGTAGTGGTAACAAAGAAAAACAAAACCTTTTTGTTTTTGTACAATTAGCGGCTAGCATTGAAATCAAAGAATTTACTTCCCTTGTGGAGGCCGTCGTGGCACAAACCTGTGACTGTAAGCACGACGGTTGTGAGTTCGATTCCCACTCGGAGAAATCAATTATTATTTATTGATATTTTCATTTCTTCGCTCTGCGGTAAGAAGGCGCGGCGTCCAGTTCGGACAAGTAATGCTCCAAAAATTCGGCGAAAAGTGGGGAACACAGTGTCACGGGTACCTAGTGCTGACACTAGGTTCCCTCCCTCTACCGTGCTGTATGCAAGATACAGCGTGACGAATGATATAAAATATTTAATAAAGAAAATATTTAACATACCATTTCCTGAAGTGGGAATCGAATCTGGCCTCTATTTAAATTCATAATATCCGTTTATATTTATTTTAAGATTATCAACTAAATTATACTTTCGTGTATTATATTTTCTTATTGAGAACTGTATTTGATTATGAGAACTTACTGTTATTAATTACATTTCGTGCCTACTGACACGCAAATTATAAATAATCAAATTAATCCTAATTAATGATATTTTATCAGTTAATTGAACTTCTAACTGGAAAATAATCCTATCGTTTACTTATTTCTTGGGTTCTCTACATATAATAAAATATACCGGATAAAGTCGGGCTCGCCCACCGATGGTTCCGTAAAAACTTGGAGGTCTTAAGGCTTTTTTGAAATTCAGCTTAACTTAGCTTAGCTATAGTTCTTTCATTTGATACCTCACTTGAAATAGCGGCTTAAATACCAAATTTTGCCCCCTTTTTAAGACTATTAATTTTTCGAATTTAACCACAAATGTATTGTTTTCATAATTTTTCGTGAACTACTATAGATGTTATATTACCTATAGATGTTAGCTGCCAAATTTCATAATTCTAGATCAACCGGAAATACCCTATGAATTTTGATTCCCTTGATATTGTCCAAATACGCGTTTTTTGCGATATAAACGGTCATATCTTTCTTACGTAAATGTAGATTTTTTTTTTTTTCAAAACACCATGGGGCCGTAGATATAAATATATGGTTTAAATTTCAACTCGATATCTCCAAGCGTTTCTGAGACAAAGGCTCTTGTGTCTGTTTTATCTGTTATAGTCATGCTTTTTATATATTTTTATTCTTTTTCTATATATTCATTAAAATTAGAACTCAAGCAATACCTTGGGACTTTAGCAGAAAGTGAAGAACTGAAAAAATATGAAATTATAAAATATTTCGTACACAAACATATTTAATAAAAGAAACCACCACAGCGTTGTACACGAGTAAACTTGTGATAGTTGCGAAATTTTAGTAAACGCATAAATTAGATCCGGAATTTTAAATATTGTAAAAAAAAAATACTAAATTATTGATTCCCAATGAGATACGATTACCAATAATATTAACAATTTAAATGTGAGATTTAATAATGGGCTTAATATACATCCCTGACCCCGTTCATTACGAAACTAATTAACTTAAATATAAAATATTCAAAAGATTGTTACTGAATCGATTTTATTTTCATCACGCAATAAACTCCACCTAGTATAATGAGATAATTTTCTTTGCAGATTATTATCATCAAGACGCCTATAAGTATAGCAGTATGGGAATATCAGAAGTTCCAAAGGACGATTCTCCTAGGACGACGCCTGAGTTGTCTCACGCTGATCAGTCTCCAGCCTCCGAGAGACCTCCCCCAGGGTCAGCTGATAGTGATGATGCAGATGAATTTGCTCCAAAAAGAAAACAAAGAAGATACAGAACCACATTTACAAGTTTTCAGCTTGAGGAACTGGAAAAAGCTTTCTCGAGAACACATTACCCCGATGTATTTACAAGGTGAGAAATACCTAAATTCCATACACTTCAATATAGGTATAGAATTAATTAAATATATTTAAAATTTTATCTACTAATTGATAGATAAAATTATAAAACAATGTATTATTGATCTTGATAATAGAAAGGAAGTAAAAAAATACTATTAAAGACGTTGATCCGGAGGCCATATTAACATAGTATGAATGCAATAGACGTATCTTTCAATTCAACTAGCATTGAGGTAGGTAGGGTATACCTTATAGCTATTTGCCTATATTATATATGTATTCTTGGCCTGTGATCCTATGAGGGTTCCGTTTTTTCTTTTTGATGTACAGAACCCTAAAAAAGGGGAAAGAGATCAGGTCTTTATAAATTAAAAAATACAAGGACCGTTAAAGATATAAATTGTATAAGCATTTATATTTAACACAAAGAATTACTATTTTCATTATAATCGAGGCCATAGTAGCGCAGTGGAACAGCGTAGTAGCAGACTCTGTACACGATAGTTGTGGGTCCAAACAAGAAAAAAGAGAAAAACAAAGTGTCTTCTCGACATAAACCATGAAAAAATATTTTTAAAGTCTCATTTAATTTATTATTTCTATTGAAAAAGAACCAGCACAGCTAAACTTTAAAAACCGAAAAAAAACTACAACCACAGAGCCATCACGTAAAATCCTCCAACATGTTCCCATTATCTTAAATTACATATTTTTAGTAATTTCACATCAATTTATTTGTTTCAGAGAGGAGTTGGCAATGAAGATCGGATTAACGGAAGCCAGAATACAGGTATTATGGCAAAATTCAAATATTTCCGTCACGAAGTACTCGCAATTTAACTAATTAGCAATTACACGTACAACACATTGATTATAGTGATTAATCGACTCCGATACAAATTTAACTCCATGTAATTTGCAAAATTACGGTTAAATTACACCCGTTGGAATGTGTACTTGTTTATGTGTTCTTTTTGTTTTTTTTTTTTTTTTCTTTGATTGAATGTGTTTTTGTGTGATCCGGTACGAAAAGGGGACTATGCGAAATTTTTATATTCATCAATCATTCGAAGTGTATGGATATTAACTGATGTGAGAATTTTAATAATCGGACAATTGTCGTTTGTTGTTAGTTCTCAGGTGACTGTCTATATATGTTATCTTTTCATGAATAAAATTCTGAAGATAGTTCTCAATCATGATATCTAAAGGGTTTGTTTATATAACACAATTAAATTTAATGCGAAAACTTAACTTTTTCTTATAACATTTTATAGAATTTTTCTATAAAATGTTATACTATTAAAAATACTTGCTATATAGCAAGTATTTTTTTATCCATAATAATAATTTTCGTATTTGTAAATTATTTTAAATAACCTAAAAAAAATTAAAAAAAGAAAAACCTATTTAGGCATAGCTAGAGGCATAACTACATGTATATTGGGCCTGGAAAATACTTATTTTTATTAGCTTCTTGCACATAGGAGAGTTGGGATAAGGAACCTGCGATATTAGTGTTCAGACACTCCGTCCCACATTAAGACACGTCCGTTCCCCATTTTGCCGCCGAATTCTAGAAACCTCACTTATCTACTGATTTTAATTATGCTTAAACCATTCACTTGTACTCGAGAGTTGCTCACAAACATTTATGAGAATACGAATTAGGCGCGCACCGATAAGGCGGTCCGACCCATTGACGCTATTTTTGGAACAACTTAATTAAGTTCGATACGACAATTTATCGCATTACTTCTGCACAACGATGGATAACATGCCTCTACAAAATATCTTTTAAATGATAATAAAACACTAACGTTTAAAATGTATTTATTACTTGATGGACGTATGAGGTCGTCGTGGCACAAGCACACGGGTATGAGTGTAACGCGACGGTTGTGCGTTCGATCCCCACTCGGAGGATTGAGTTATTATTCATTAATATTTTCAATTCATCGCTCTGGCAAAAACTCGTTGATCTCCGGGTCTCTTCGTTTACCTAAAAGTCAATTTACACATTGTTAGCGTATGACGTAAATAGATAGGAAAAATATTATAAACACATTAACACTTGGGAAATTGTTATTTAAAAAAGTTTATTGCTCAATTGCGGATATAACTGAAGAATGGAATAAAATATCGATAAAATATTTATAAGTCATTTTAGCGCCAGCATTGAAATTTACATATACCTACCTACACACCATAAGAGACGTTATAATTTATAAACAATATAAGAGTAAGATTCAAAAATGTGGATAATATTTAGATAAATTTGCCATTTTTTTGTTAAATTACCCGTCAAAATTTGATGAATCGCTATAGATTATCAAATCCTAAAAAACATTAATTCAAGTCATGATCCATTAACTACATTGGATTGAATACATATGTTGTATGCCTTTTAATTTGTTAATCACCTTATTTACATATATCAATCAATGCGGACGCATAATTATAATATGATACCTCTATTATCTACTAAAGAAGATTAAAAGATTTTTACGTGACTAACTATTGTAAGTTTATTTCTAGAACGCATTTCAACGGCAGGAATAGTAGTACCATTTAAAATTTGATTAGGTTCAAAGGGAACCCTATACTTGTGTATAAGTCTCTGGCACTGCTCTGAAGACAACCTGTATCCAAGAAAAATCTAGTAAAATAGTAAATCGTTTTCCATTTTTCCTTTAAGAAATTCCTAGTGCTAAAACGGCATTTCGCGTTGAGTCATAAAACTCAACGCCGCGCTTAGCCTCGACACCATCGTGAGAAATGAACATATTAATTATTTCATTTCCTTTAGTGGGAATCAAACCCAAAACCTGTCGAGCTTACACTCACACACTCCTGCACCACACCTGGCCTCTATTTTATATTGTATATTATTTTACCTATACATAATTTGTATTTACAATAATTGTCTGCATGAGTCATTCATATCATTAATTATAAAAGTTTATTAATAACATAGAATCTGAATTTATGCAGTTATTTCTTATACATATGCCAAATTTAACATAATTAATATATTCTCTTGTAAGAAATGGATGAACACCATATTTTGAAGTAAAATCAAAATAATATATTTTGCGGGTTTGTTGTCTTTAGCCTTCAAATTTAATGCTAGTAGGATAGAGTGTGTCGTGAGTGCGTCGCTTAGAAATAATACGATATAAATGAAAATATAACGTTTTTTTTTTAGCAATTAACCACATTTTATAAAATATATGAAAGTTCAAGCAAAAAATGGTCTTTAATTATTATAAATAAGAAACCCTTGGTATTTAGTCACTCCACAGGATTTCGCATAACAGTCTCCGTGAGCGCGCACACCACAAGCGTATGCACTCTAATTTAGTCGCATAGATCTCATCACTTTTAGATTCCGTTTCCGATGTTTGATATACATTTATCATGTCACCGTTCAGTACGTATAATGCACATGATCCAATCTTCAACAATAGGTTCTCTATAGTCCTCCTTACAATTAGAACATATCCACATTTTTTTCTCATACTTTTGTTGGATTTTTTGGCTTTGTAGGAGGTTTTCTATGTTTTGTTGAATTTTTTGACCGTCTCGTTCTTAGGAGAGTACCCATGCGCACTCTTACTGTATGCACTCTTGCGGAGTGATTTAGTTCCGAATGACCTTGGCATACCTACGCCATCCATTGGCACATTACAATAACAAGTTCACAATTTACCAACAATGATATGTTTTACGTTTATTTTCAAAAATGTGGCCCCTGGTTACGTGTATATACTACGTTTGTTACTTGTTGTGGTAAACTGTTAATATATATTAGCGAAACCGAAACCCAAAAATATCAGAAACTCAATGTTTGCCTCTAAAATTCAATATTTTTGTGTAATTTCTATGACAGCATCCTTTTCCGATAGCACACCAAACACAACTGAAATTAGTGGAATTCGCTATCAATCTTTGCAAATATCAGGTTCGAGTAGTCTTAGGGAGCGCGCACACTTGGACACTTTACCTTGAGGTAATTCTGAAGAATTGTAGAAAAAGTAAATAAATCAATAAAAAGTAATTTATTTTTATAACCAACTACATTAATAATGATACATACATATTTCCGGTGTCGACAATCATAAAAATACAACAAAAGAAAATGAAAATTCTCTCCACTCTAGGTAGGTGATTAACTTCTTTCCACTCATTAATTAAATTAATTTTTAGACGATATATTTTATCGCATTAAACAGTAATTTACTTGCAAATAAATGTATATGCAAGAATAATATTCTTGCATACTTGCAATACAAAATATAATTCAGTTATTAAATAAAACCGGCCGGCCTAGGCCGTCGTGGCCCAGGGGCACAAGGGTGTGACTGTAAGGCGACAGTTTTGAGTTCGATCCCCACTCGAGGAAATGAAATATTTATTTAAATTTATATTACCATTTCTTCGCTCTGGTATCGAAACAAAGAGCGGCGTTGAGGCAACACGCAATATCTCTCAAATTCGGCGGAAAGTGGGGAACGAAGTGTCTTAACACTAGGTTCCCTCTGCCTGCTGTGTGCGGGATACAGCGCAAAGCTGATTTTTTTACTAAATACAACCATCACAGCCACTTAAAAGTAAAATGAGCTCTATATTACAATTATTTATGGCAAAACTATCTTACACACTCAACGTTAAAATGTTAATATGAACGAATTTTTTGTAACAGTACATACAACAGTAACCGGGACATTTATAGAAACTGCTTTTTAGCGATCCGCATTTATCATAAACGAATTAATTTAAATTAACATAAAAATATCGGTTTACATAATGATCGAGGCTCGTCTCCTTATGGCTCTCATAAATATTTAACGTTTAAATATTGAACCTATACGAGAAATAAATCAATCAGTGTAGTTTTTTATCCGCCATCAAGGTGGACGGGTCGAACACGTTTTTTGTGTGCGTTTTGAGATTTGCCAAAATCTTGCATGCCAACAATTTGGACTGCGTCGATGGGTTTGATTGAATAATCAATTATTGTATATTTTTTTTATTACTTAGCGTTTCAGCAATATAGCTTTCTGTAATAAAATCTATATTATTTTTGGTGTAATTATTGTCTTTTAGTGCAGTTTAGATGAAGTAGTCAATATCGAAATTTAACTTTATGTATCACTCTTTAAAATTCCAATAAAATGTTATTATTACTATGATAGACCAAGATTACAGGACCTACGTTATTTATCGTCAAGCTGAAATTTTGAAGACTATTAGTCTAATATGTAGTTAAGACAGTATGTGTACTCACTAACTTGAACGTAGGAGTTTACAGCTCGGGTAGAGGCAAAGCGCGGCGTTAAGTTCCGCCACTCAACACGCAATGCCTTCAAAATCCAGAATTTGGCGGAAAATGGGAAACCAGTGTCTTAAAACTAGGTTCCGTCTGCCTAACCTGCTGTGTGCGGGATACAACGTGAAGCTGGAAAAAAAAATTACGCCCTTAACTGAATTAAAGCACTTTATTATTCGAGTATTGAGCATAAATTGTTAGGTAAAAAAATATTTCCAGTAAAAAATACAACAAACAAAACAGCTAATTATTATGATTATTGTAATGGCGTAGTTGGGGAAACCCACACGATAATATGGAACATAATGTATTTTTTACATTGTATTTAAAATCTATCTATCATTAAAGGGAAAATTAAAAACATATGATGACTTGCTATATTATAATATACACTTATATTAAATTACATTTATATAAATTTAAAATAATTAATGGTTTTATTTCTATAAATAATATTGTATATTGTTCGAAAATTTGAAGACTAAAACCAAACCATGCTAGGAAAGAAGGAGTTTTTTATAAAACAAATCAAATCAGTTAATTTAAGATTTAGATTATTATTCATCCACAAGAAAAAGAAATTATATAAAATAATAATTTTAACCAATACTACCATCATTTTAAATAAAGTTTTCTAAAAAAAAAACAATTTAAAAAACAAATTCTGTGTCATTAAAATTAGGAAATACAAAAAAAAACAAAAGAAAATGGCAGACATTCGTAACGATTGTCAACCAAGTATTTAATTAATTAAAATAGATATTATTTTTGTAGCGTAGTGGTAGTCGTGACAATGTTAAACAATCAACGGGGTGCCTCGAGAACGAACTAAATCAATCCATATTTGTGCTCGAGATCTCGATGTATCGAATACACTTTATTGAGTATCGAATACACTATGAATAAAATATATTTCGACGAATTTTTTAATTCTTGTGTTGAATTAAGAAATAAATATTAATTTATTTGTTAATATCGATTAATCGATTTCTTTGTCTCGATTTTATGTACCTATATGGTATAGGAAATTATTATAAAATTTATTATGTAATTTGTTTATTATTGACACACGGATTTAGGTGATAATTAATAAAAGTATAACATGTTTTGTTGTATCCCATTTTTTGGATTCAACAGATAGTCTAAGAATTTGTGTATAACTTCATACTAATGTTCTTATAATGTAATCTTTAATATCTCTATCCAGTAGTGAAAACCAGATTAAAACCGTGCCACGACTGGCCTATAGATATGCGAATAATCGAATTTGATTTAAAACGTGTAAATCTCGTGAAAATATGTAATTGAATTTTTTCACACAATTTTACATTATTAAATTTCAATTTTCATAATAAAAGATGATCAGGAACGATGCCTTATTACCAAATGTAAGACGCTCTATTTCTTTTCAGGTTTGGTTTCAAAACCGTCGTGCAAAATGGCGTAAACAAGAGAAGGTTGGACCTCAAGCGCACCCGTACAACCCTTATTTAGGGGGAGGAGGTCCCCCACCCTCCGTGGTAGCTTCAATGCCCAATCCTTTCTCACAACTAGGATTTGGTTTTAGAAAGCCCTTTGATGCAAACGCCCTCGCCTCTTTTAGGTGAGTTCACAATGATTGATTTTCGCAAAGATACCATGTTCTGTAGATATAATGAAAAATACTATGTTTGCCTATTCCCGTCCTAAAGTACAGACTACGAACGTTTATATAACGTTATACGGACGTTTATATGACGTTTATATACATAGATTTTACATAAACATAAATAATTACCCACAGTTAAATTATGGTACACTAATATATATAGGTTGTAATTTGAATAAAATTGGCAAACACAACACAATGAGCACTATAGTAGGCCTTTTTGTGTAATGTAATATTAAACGGCTAACATGGGAATGAAATGGATACTGAGGTGCTCTACACATAGACAATCGTTGATTCGTCGATCGCGTTACATCCTCACGCTGTATCACAAGAGCAGGATAGAAAGAGAATGCCTAGTTTTAAGACACTCCGTTGCCCAATTTTTACCAAATTTCCGAGACTTTGAGCCTTGAATGGCAGAAATCTACGTTGCACTTTGCTTTTTACAAAGCAAGAAAAAAGAAAAATATAAAAAAATCGTTGACTCGAGTGGGAATCAAACCAACAATATAACATATTTGTATGAACTTTAATTAATTCATATTGTTTTATTCATAGATACGGCACTTCACCGGTTCTGGGCGCTCAGTACCTCGGAGCTCCACTGTCTCGACCACCCTTGTTCTCCGCTCCAATATATTCTACTAACACGCCTCCATTCCACACTTTGCTCGCTGGGCTGGCCGCGCCGCCTCGACAGTCTCCCGACCCGCCACCAGTATCACCACCTATATCCCCCGGAAGTGAATCCCCCCCAAGCCAGCAAGGGCCGGAAGTTGAAAGAAGAAGTTCGAGCATAGCTGCTTTAAGAATGGCTGCAAGGGAACACGAACTTAGGCTGGAAATGCTAAGGCAAAGACATCACACAGACCTAATTAGTTGAACTAGATAAAGCTAGATAATGGTGTTTGAATTGTATGAAAGGTCATATCATTGACGCTACTTAAATTATTATTTAACTGTGATGTATTTATCACATGATAAGTCGAATAAACTATAAAAGTATCTCAATTTTGTTAGAATTTTTTTTTATTCCACAAAAGTTATATTGTATTGAAAAAAAAAACTAGAAGAAATATATTATTTTTTATCCAATCCTAAAATTATTATTAATAAATGATACATGACATTTAAGTCGTAGCATATTATACAAAAACGTTCTATGATATGACAGTGTAGTTAGACGATGCCTTTGTATTATTACGCTAAAATAAGTAAAGAAATACAATTAGTGTGTAATTATTATTAATAATTCATCCGTCCAATTTATACGTATTGTTATTTATTGTATGAAAATTACCTATAGAGTATTTTTACATTTTATTATTAAGACTTAAGAATCATGTACACAAAAAGAACAATTCACAAATATTTATTTTCATATAAAAATAATTATGACAATAACTAAATAAAATATATGCACTAATCGATCTAAATCACAGTGTATTAAAATTGTATGCTTATTAATAAAATAAATACATTCCATTAAATATATATGTATGTATGTAACATTAAAATAATGTGATTATAGCGAGTAGTATGCACCTATCAATTTCTGAGAAGAAATTATCAAATTCATAATGAAAAATTATATATAATTAAAAATACTAAAATGATTCTGAACTGTGTTTATATAACCGTTTATAGTTCAACTATTTATAGAATACATTCTATTTGGTTTCAAATAATTCATAATATGTATGTATATAACACCAAAGAGATATTTGTGAAAATCTAATTACTTTTACTGTACAGAAAGGGTAATAGTATTGAAAGTAAACACTTTAAGGGTTCCATAATAAATGGTTGATATGAGTCGGTGTGTTTTATTTTATTCCCTTAGAATCGTTTAACATAGTTAACAACATATTCCATTAGAATAATTAAAAAATATTTTTAAATACAATTTGGTGAAAAAAAAAGAATAATATAAAAACTTGAGTATTTTAGACATGTGAGTCTACATAAAGCCATTATTGTGATGTTTGTCATCACTCAATTACAGACATTGCAAGAATGGATACCAAAATTCGACACCGCATTTATTTAATTTTGACTAGAAATACTGTTAATAAATATAACATTACTTTTAACATTTTTAAAAGATAATACTTATTTAGAAAACGTATAAAAATTTGAACGTAGCGGGACTCGAACCCGCGCCTCCTGGCAACCGACTGTATGGCTTAGTGGTCAGAGCGCCTGGTCAGTTTCCAAGAGAGTTTCCAATTAAATTTTTATAGGTTTTCCAAATAAGTATAAATATAAAATTAATTTTAATTCACGACCATCACAACTACGTAACAAAACAAAAAATACATACAATATATATAATCAACCCATTAAATATACTTAATAATAAACAAAAAATCAATATTAAACTTTCAAATTCAATTGAACGTTCATATTAATAGCCACGAATCTACCCAACTACCAATTTGCATAATTCATTCAAAACAAGCGGACAGGTTATTAACTTTCAATAAACGTATTACGAGAGGTGAACTGGGGGAAAAAAAATACAACCCGATTTCGATTTTCAACAGGGTTCAACATCAATCACATATTGTTAGACATCACTAGTGACGATCGATCAATCATCGAAACAATGATACTCATTTATATCCTAATCACGTCTAATTAAAATATAATCCAATAAGAAATTTAATTATGAAATGCCGTGGGAAGAGCGTAGGCTGTATCGGAAAGAGCTATTAATAATAAATTCAATTACGATGTTGCTTTAACCTAACGATTGTTTCCATTGATTTAAATACATCGAATAATCGAATATCTGTTGATATAGATATGTATGGTATCGATTCCGGTTTACGAATATGGTTCTAGTTAATCTTGCTAGATTAATAGACGTTACGGGAGCCGATCAACTTTTTACATGTATTTAATTTGTTGATAGAAAATTATAATTACTTTTTTATGTGTAGGTGCACCTATTACTGTTAGAAAATTAAAATTGTGAAATATCTTATATTTAACTATGTGAATTTATTTTGTAGATATGCTTAAGACTTTTTTAATACATAACTTTCATTTAAAAAATTAAGTAGATGACGAAAATATTCTGAGAATTTTCATTTAGTCGAGATCTAGTTCCTATTGAGTCTTATTTTTAAATGAAAAGACATTTTGATAGTGAATTTTCAACATTTTAACAAAGATTTTCTAAACACATGTCATTAGGCTTATGTTGAAGTGAAGTTGAAGTTCAAATACTAAAAAGGTTAAAAAAAATTACCAAATATATAAATATAATCCGCAAGTAACATTTAATAACAATATTTTTATCAGTATATTTGGATCAAAATCGCATAGTACGGCAGTATCAGTAAGCAAATTAATAAAAAAATAGGGAAGCCATAGAAGCCAGCTTATAGCTTAATATACCATATACATATATGCAAGATATGTGTAAATTTTTAATTCTGTCACTGTTTTCCTATATTTACATTTTTCTTTTTTATTTACTTCAACTAACCTTGTAGTAACTCTTACTTTTTTCATTTTGTACTAGATATATTCATATCGTGCTAGAAGTAGCACCCGAATGTAAGTGTCACGGCGTCATTATTTCAATTTCTAATTTTATCACACTTTCTAAACATTGAACGAGGTATAACACAACCCAACGCTGCGCATTGTCTTACTGAATAGGCATAGTAAAAATATTTTTATTACAATCCATCCCCTGCATATGGATCGAACTCAGAATTGTAGTGTATCGTCGTAGTAAAGATGCTATACCAGTAATATTTTAAGAATGTCTAATAAATTAATATCTATTTATAAAATATATAATTATTCGGCTAACAAAAATAAACTTCGATTTTTACGCAGGTTTTTGTATCTTAAATCAGATACAGCTAATGAAAAACAAATAGGAGTGCAGTTAATTTAATTGTAATCGAATTTTTATCCTTACCTCATCGCTGCAAGCCCGCCTCCCGGCTGACTCTTCGCTCTTGGCTCAAAGGGTAAACGACAGCGACTCGAGTCGGCCTTTAAATTTTTTTTACGAGACATACAGTACGGTCGACCAGTCGTAGTATGAAGACTGAAGTTAGCTGTAACTAAATCAAATCGAATTAAATCAGCTTCACACTGTATCCCGCACACAGCGGGGTAGGCAGTTCTCTTTGCTTACCTAATATTAAGATACTCCGTTCCCCACTTTCCGCCGAGTTCTGAAGGCACTGTGTGTTGAGTGGTGGAACACAACGCCGCGCTTTGCCTCGATACCAGAGTGCAGAAATATTAAATATTTAATTTCCTCGAGTCAGGATAGAACACACACCAGGATAGAACCCACACCGGTTGATTCAACAGTCACACTTTGTGCCCCTGCGCCTCGACTGCTGTCACAAAAATTTATAACAAATTAAATGAAAGAAAGAAAAAGAGAATAATTTCACAGCACATTCTGATGCGTAAAATTTCTTCTTATTAGTTACTGTAATGTCAAAATTAGATATACCAAAATATTTAAAATTTAACCTTTTGTTAAGAAAGGTATTTATTTTAAAAAAGCGTGTAAATTGCACCATCAGTTAGTTATTCAAAAGGGCGGGCCTCCGCCAAATCTAATTATAAATTCTGAATAAAAACCACCGTTGGTGTATTTTTGTATGTTTTATAAAGTTATAGCCTATTTCGTGTGAAGGTCTGTTGGTTGGTAATTAATCAATTTGGGATGAAACCTTGTTTTAATACTGTCTACGTGTAATTAACAAGCTTAAAATTCATTAGTTTCTTCGTATTTTAAATGCTAACCAACAATTAATTGTCGTTGTTGTATATATTCGTCTTTGGACTTGTTTAATTAAATCAGCATCACTAGGTATGTGGCGTCTCCAGTATGATTTATATCAGATTTAGTAATTAATAATTGAAATAATATTTATAAAATAATGATTATTCTATTCATATTAATGTATTTTATACTTATATTGTGAACGTTTGGTAAGAACTAAAAATTATGAACACTGTTGAACAAAATTACATAATTTCACCTAGTTTTATTGTTTAGTTCATCGTTTGCCTTTCTACAAACATAAAAGTTTGTAGAAAAACTCTGAAAAATTGTTTATTAATTTCAATAAAATATTTATTTCTAAAATATTAGCTACGCAGGCATTAGATTTTTTTTATAACTTACATATATAAATGGCTATTAAGTAACTATTTCGTTTTCTTAAACTTAATTTTCAAGACTAGAAGTTAAAAGGGACAAGGGCAGCCTGATATAACACAAAGCCTCGGCCCCGCCTACCACTAATCTGAACCGCAATTGATCGAGAGATGAAATATCGATTAACTCCGACTCCGATCATCGATTAACCATAGTAATAGCTTACATACGATAAGGGTCATGATTCTGTAATTAATATTAGAATCGTTTATTTATTCTGTAGCTTGTATATGGAGAGATATAACTGAGTTTCCTATACATAAATTCTTAATTATTATATACTTATCAAACTTTTGTTCAGTCTGTTTTACCAGAAATGAGACGGAAAAATTTAAATTCAATTTAAATTAAATAAACTGAGAAAGATTTTTAGACGATGTCTTCCTTTGTTGAGAATCATAATTTTTTTTTATCAACTACAAGATGCATATCGCATATAACAGCGTAGGCAGAGGTTAAGAGAATTTTTCGAGGAATTGCGTGTTGGCGGAACTCAACGCCGGGCTTTTATCTCGGTACCGGAGCGAAGAAATTAAAATATTAATAAATAATAATTCATTACTCCGAGTGGGGATCAAACTCACAACCATCACGTTACAGAAAACCTACATTATCAGCTCCGTCCAGCCTCTAATAGTTAAAAAAAGAAACGTGTAAATATATTAACTATTGAATTGAAATATAAATGTAAAACATTTAAACCTTACACATATAAAAAATCTCTAAGGTATATCAATAATTGGAATATTTCAATAATTTGTAAATTAAAAGTGTTCACACAAAACAAATCCAAAATAACAACATAATCGCTTAATCAAAGCCGAAAATTGAATTTAAAATAATAAATCGTCGCAAATTCAAACGTTCGTGTCTAATTTTTAACTTAATAATAGCCAGTAAGATTGGTTCATTGAAAATTTTGCAGACGATTTTTATCGCCCGTTTCATAGAATAAAGCAATATTTTCACATTTTTATACAAGTTGTTGTATTGATATGTTTCGTCGTGAGAATAACGGAAGTATAAAAAGTTATTGCTTTACAGTTACTTTGTTTGAATAGTTTGTATAGAAAACAGACGATTTTGAAAATAATAGATAGATATTAAATGAAAAGCTGTTACTACGCTACGTTTATAATGTACGTATACACTATACATAATTTATAATTTTAGATATTAGCTATCAGTATACCGAAAATTGATTTTCGTAAATCATGGAAAATTACAATTCTGTTTTGTAGAAAAAAATCTGTTTTAATTTAATGAATAGACAAAATCGACAATTAGAAGGTAGAAAAAAACTGCTATAAACACATCAGTCGTCTTACTAACGTAATATCGATGATGTTTACCATAATTTACAACAATAATTTAGTCATCATTATCATCACAATGCTACTATTGAGGTAGCTGACACTTGAACCAACCAATCGTTAGTAAATTCTTGCAAAATTTCCTTTTTTTATAAAAAGATAAATTTACAATTACTTTTTCTGTTATTTACTAGATTTTTTGTTATTAAAAGCCATCTTTCATTCACATAAACCATTATATATGCCCTTAACTCTTTGACACTAATTTTATATTTGAAATAAAATAGCAATAACTTTCAAGCGTTATCTTTAAATATTGAAATAAAAAGAATATAAAAATGGCTAATCATCAAACATTTTCGTTTATAATCTTAGGCCGTGTATTAACTTTGATACAATATTAATTACAAAATATCAACATTCACAAAACAAAACAATTTTACCTCAAATCAAACTTATATTTCTTTCCAGAATACTTAATAACGTATATTTACTTTAAACATATCCAGATAATCTTTTTTAAATTGCACAAAATGCAAAAACAAATAAGAATATAAACACGAGTTAACGAAATGCGAATTTAATGAGCAAGCAAGTTGACCTTAGCGTAAGATGCTGGGCCCTCTGTGATGCGGTTCAATCAATCATCAAGAGCACGTCCAATCATCAAGAAGCGATACAATGATTTATCCTTAAGCTACTCCATGTAATGCCGGTCGGATCACGACTTCAACTTTTTTTGGTGTTTCGGTGTTTTTTTTATAGTCCGTAAACTATAATTAAAGTTAAACTATGATGTCAGTATTTTTTTGATTTATTCATATTTCGGTGCTCAGTGATTTGTTCTGTTAAATAAGTTAAATAAAATAATTTAGTCATCATCTTATGAAGTTTTCTGTAGTAAATTAATCGTAAAAAATTATATAAACTTATATTCATCACCTTCTTTACGATTGGTGTCTTTATCTATTATTTATTAAAAAAACATCTTAATATACTTAATAATTTGTTAATATTAAAACGCACTCAACAAGCAATGCCTCCAGAATTCGGCGAAAAGTGGGAAACGGATTGATTTTACATTACATACACCGTTACATAATATAACTTATTAAATACATCTAACATGTTATATTAATTATGAAGAATCTAATAAACGTTAGTATACATGCGTGGGTGTTGCTCAACATCCCTAATTAGGCGAGGGTGACGTGGACCACTGACAGATCCACTACACATTCTCAGCCCATCCACGATTAAGGGTAAAAATTAAAAATACTCTGCATTCTTGGAACTAATAAATGCTATTCAAATATTAATAGTTGTAAATTAGGATAATAAATTAGGTGTAATTTTTTAAATTAAACTGTTAGGGTCGTAAATGAAATATTTATAAGAAGTGGTACTAATATATGGTGTTCCGTAGAAAAATAATTGAAAATATTATCATATTACGCAGAAAAATATTCGTGAAATTCTTAATAAAGTGTTTCTTTTATTTAAAAAAACCTCCTATATAATAGTCGCTAAGTTGAAAAGCGGAAAGAATTTAGTGTCAAGACACTACACTTTCCGCTGTAATTTAAAACACTGGTTAACTGCGGACGTCCACACCGCACTATAGCGTGCACGGTCAGGGAAACGAAAATAATATATTACTTACCTTCGACGGCTTTCGACGCCAATACACAAAATAATCGGTTTTATAAGAAGCAATGATCCCGCTGCGTCACGATGACCTCAAACACATTATTAATTAAAATTATGTGACTGACGACATTTCATTATGAAAAAAATATTTTTTTTTTCGCTTTACGCTGTATCCCGCATATAGCAGGATAAAATAGCATAGCAGACGGGACTTAGTGTTAATACTCTCCATTCCCTAGCGAGGAAATGAAGATAGTAAATATATCATTTCCTCGAATAGGAATCGAACCAACAACCTGTCGCACAATGAAATAATAATAAACTCGACACCTAATTTAACAATGGAAGTAAAGAAAAAATCTATACTGAGGGCTAATATTATCTATCATTTTAATCTCATCTCAATCATCGCAAAAAAAGTAGAAAGTGGAATACGAATGTCACACTATATTCTTTAAAAAAAAAACGTGAATCTGCAAAAAAAATATAATTATAATAATGTTAAGTTAAGTTGATTGAGAATGACGAAGAACGTGCTCAGCTGGTTTGGACACGTAGAGCGAATGAGCGAGGAAAGAATGGCAAAAAA
>DWAN01001351.1:0-18184 GCA_018230445.1 Heliconius hewitsoni | reverse complement strand
TTTAAGTAAATATTTCATCTCCTCGAGTGGGGATCGAACCCACAATCAGTCGGTTACAGTCACATTTCGTGCCGCTGCGCCACGACTGGCCTCGTACTTACATAAATGGTAATATATTCTTTCTCTAAATAATTTGAATTATACGACAAGATATTCATTATTGTTGTGAGTGTTTTTATTTATTATATTGTATAAATATGTCGTTAGACATAAGTTTTTCATTCGCATACACACTGTATTTACAAAGTAAGTTTTATGAAATATTCTTTTATTTATTTTACCGTAAATGTGACATTAAGGCGTTAATACATAAAAACATGGTAATATTTTTGTCTCAGTTCTTCAAAAATGTACTATCTTGGATGTATAAGAAGGAGGGAACCGTGTGCACTCCAGAGTAGTCTTATGAACACTCCAGATTTTTTTTGTAAAAACATAGAAAAGATCTATCAAAAGCCGAAAAAATTTACGATTTTTCTTACTTAATTACATATGCTGAGATTAAAATTGAAAAACTGAACCCAAGCTTCACGAATCTTCGGGTTGGCATTATTTAAGTGTTACGCTGCACGGTAAATAGATCTTGTGAATCACTTCCCAAAAGAATACTGAAGGGCAGCCTCTGGCAAATATGCGCCCACGATCATCAATATTTCAACACAAATCTTATATATATATATTTTGTCAAATTCTCAAAACCAAAAAAGTCAAGAAAAATATTCACAAATTAGTAAACAACACGCACATAACAATTACCTGTTCACGTGTAATTAAGAAATGTTATAAAACAAATATAATATATTGTTTATAGTGTTGTATTATGTAAAAATATTGAGAGTGATGTCAATATTTTTCTAACTTGTGTTCCGGAAGGAATTTCTAGATTATATACCTATCTTCATTAAATAAGTAAACTAATGTAGTTATATTATAAGCTATTTTCCTTTTTAATTAACCAAATCGCTTATCATAAAAAATATTGTGCATATATATCTTCGATTTTGATAGTCCGTTAGCATTTTTTTAGTAACTCTATACTTAATTTATATGTAATTGAAAATATGTTTTGACTGTTAAGTAATAATATGAAAAGGGATTATTACATTCATATACCAAAGAAGATTATGTAATCTAAGTAAGAAATAAGCATGCACATCTTCACATTATTGACCACCTGAATGTTGTAGCTATAAGAAAAAACAATATAAAAAGAGAAATGTTAAAAAATATTGCATATCTTTAAACTACCCAGTCGAAAACAATATTATTTTTTAAAATATTAGTACAATGTAAACATATTAACTTTTTAAATATTTTTTTGCTAGATTTTAGGGTAAGACAATCTTATTAAAATTGATATAGAACAATTTATAACGTTAAGATGAAATCAAGATTGTAAAAAATTTAAAAGTAGACATTAATTATATTGTTACAACTCTATTGTTCATAATTTTTCAATTTATTACAAATTGTAATTTATTACAAATTGTAAAATTATGATACAGTTAAAGCAATTACTTATTATTAAAAATACTGTGAATTATTGTTCTTGAACTATTTTATTGTTATGTATAATTGTTTATTCGTAATATAAGAGTTTTCTTGTTGAAATTTATAATATACTTACATAATGTATTTTCTATATATTGAATTATTTATTTATATTTGATGTCATTAATTCGTTTTCTTATTTGGCTATTTACAATGTATGAAGTCTACTGTGACTTGTCAAGACATATCTAATGAAAGTTTAAATTTATCTTATAATATTAAATACAAAATATATTGCGAGTAAAGATGACGTTATATTGTAAATTTGAAAACAATTTAAAAGAGGCAAAGAGGATTAATTAGTTATTGGACAAGGAATCGGATGAAGAAGATCGTATTGCATCTTGAGTCGGTCCGTTTCGCTACCGTGTGGTTTTACTTTATATTTTTTGTGTTATATTTTTTTTAAATGTATTTTGTTTAATTTTATTGAATTATATGCATTGATCTTAAACACCTACATATATTATGACAGTTTGTTGATGAAATAAATTATTACTGTACACTATTTTACTCTTTCATTTTATATATCTAACTCGTATAACACATGCATCCCTTGCTAACAAGTTTTTTTTATTATTTAAACTACATTTACATGTAGTAAACAAATCAGTAATCATAATATTATGCATAAATGATAGTTGATTTTGAGTCTGAAGTCTCTTAGTTCACTATATTAAATATAGTTTACTTATATTAGTATCAGTCCTTTCTAGAATCTAGCTACTTCCTTTAACTTAATTAATTAATAGAAACGTTAAAAAGATGTTTATATTATGATCATAGTATTCGCAACAGAATATTTTTGACATTTATTTTACTCTATTATTGGAAATTTGGAAATTTTAGTAAATAAAAACAATAATATTATTAAAAAGTAAGAACGTTGACTAAAAGTGATTCGTTATGAATAATACTATTAGTTAAGTGTGACCTCTAGTGACAGTTCTGCACTTCATAGTAAGCCCACTGGATGGCGCTAGGAGTGGGACGCTCGCTCGCTGCCGTAACAAAGATGGCGGCCGGCGGGCGTTACGCAGGTACGGGCGCGCGCATGTGTGCGCGTGTACGTGCACGGCGTTTCACGTTTGACCACTCCGGGCGCGCACACAGGCGCGAGAGCGGGGCGCGAGGGGGCGCGCGCGGGCCGCGGGGGGCGACATCCATGAAGTTGTGTCAGCATATGCGCAAACGAGGTGCGCATTCGTCGCGTGCGTTGTCGGGATTCTTTGTGCCATTCTTCGCATACCAATAAGAGTATATTCTTTAAATTTACTCTTAAATTGACATTTTATCAAAATTCGCCCCTTCACTACACCTTCGAAACTCGAAATAGGTAAGTAAAAAAATTATTACAGTGATTTTCATACAATTTACTCGAGATATTGACGATTTTTATACGGGAATGTCAACAATGCGATCGCGATCCTGCAATATTTTACATAGTTGTCGCGTTTGCTTCGCTTTGACTTCCGGTCGTTCGGGTGTCGGCATTTCGCGATGTAAACATTATCTAGTCATAGGTTTTGGAAGTTTATGAAAGCTAGTAGGGCATGAAGTGTGCTCAAGGTGTTTTAGTGTCGTTCAATTTGCCCGAGTGTGCTTACTGAGATGGCGCAATTTTCGAAAGACGCGGTATGGTATCGTTCGCCCGTGGTACACTTCAGTCGCGTCGGTGGCTGTATGCGATTTGACGTATTCCGCGCGCGGGGATGACACTTGTCAGCTTAATTTATGAAATGTCAAACGTTTTACATGTAATGCGCGAGTGAACGGTAAACAAATTAAAGTGAAAATTCATATTGATGCAGTGATTTTTTAAACGGTGATATGGACTGTTATTACTCGAAATTTTATCCGAGGCGTAAGTATTTGTCGCACTTTACCAATGATAAACAAACAAATTCCTGAAATATTTTTGTGGATTCCTAAGTCATGCCGCGTATTTTTGGTGAACTTCCGCGATTTGCTTATATATAAGAATAAATAAATTTCTTTTCTATTTTGCTCAAATACACAGTTATTCTTGAAAGCCAAAAGTTATACAAATGTATTTCGAATTTTTTTTTTAATAAAAGAGTTTTTACGATAACAGTAATTTATTATTCTGAATATGTATAAAAAATATGTAGATATTTTAGTACAATAATTACAGTAATTTTTTTTTTTGTAAATATTTCATTTTGTTTTGTTAAGAGTAGGTGGTGTTCAAAAAATATTTTTAAAATTCAAATAGTACTATAATTTATTTTTATTCATCGCAATACAAATGTATAGTGGTGAAATTATAAAATTATTAAAATATTAAATGCTAATACATTAAACAAAATTAAATAGTAAAAATAAATAATATTTATTACTTTTTTATGGTTATTAATAATATTATAACGTGAATAAAAAAATCTACATTCATCCAAAAGTGAATATTAAAATGCCGCGCCTTTTTTCACATTACTTTAAAATTGTAAAATAAATAATAAAAAAAAGTTAAACCAAAAAACAATTAAAATTGGCGGTTTCTATAAAGTTTATACATATGAAAAATTTGTTCATTATCCATACTCCAAATGTCACCGACGAAGTGCGACACTCAGGCCATCACTTTGTGACTTTGTGCTTTCGTACCAGTCGTTTTCATCTGCCAAGTTGATGCCAAGAGTTATTTTGGTGAACTCTCTTGATGTTTTTATTGCGTCGCGACGGAGCGACAAGCAATAAGACGTGTAAACTGCTGACACCCGGGGCCCTCACGCGGCGTCGCACCTAATAGCCGAACTAGCAAGATTTATCACGTTCAAGTCGCAGATATATTGGATTCGTTTTAATTTAATCTACCTATAATTATATATTTTTATCCGTCGTGGCGCAGCGGCACAAGTGAGTGACTGTAATGAGACGGTTGTGGATTCTATCGTTGTTGAGTTCCGCTACTCAACACACAATGTCTCGAAATTTGCGGTGGAAAGTGGGGAACGAAGTGTCTTGACACTAGGTTCGGTCCGTCTATCCTGCTGTATGGGGGTCACAGCGTGAAGCGGACTTATTATTATTTTATTTTATTACAAAAATATATATTTTTATCGAAGATCTATTTGCGTTTCCTACCGACACGCTAGTAAGTTAATTAAGATTGCAGTATAATATAATATCCGTTTATACAACCAACACATTAAAATATAGATAGGTATCTTAATTAAAGTTTAATTTCGATTTCATTTATGTTCTATTGTTAGAATTAATAAATATACACTTAGAAAATAAAACTATTAGAGAGCGCTATCCATTTTTTTACAAATATTACCTTTTATAATAAGTTTCAAATAGTTTATATCGTGATAGAGGAGCGATCGTGTGTTATGCTACCTGCTCTTATTGACCTGCAACTCCCTAATCCCCGAACAAACTTTCCGACCACGAATCAAATCCATTACATGTCACCCATTACGAAGTGCCTATTAATAGCTTATGGTTAAGCATTGTGTTTGTTTTTTACTAAATTAACGTAAATTTAACAATATGTTATACATTCCAAATAAATTTTATATGACATCCAGACAGAGGGAACCTAGTGTTAAGACACTCCGTTCCTCACTTTTTCAAAATACTTAATCGATATTAATGGGGCAATGTAAAGATAATATTTATTCATTAAACTACGCGTCGGTTTTTGCAGCTCTAGCTGGAGATATGATTGCGACGAGTATCCAGTAGCCTCGCTCTATTCTCGTATTCCTATTTGTGTATAACTATCTCGTGGAACCCTCGTCACTAATAGAGAAAATTCAACCTTAATAATACATTTAGAAGAGCTTACATTTTCTTAAATATAACATTTTTGAAATAACCTTTTAGAATGCCGTCTGTTTTGAGCGAAAGGACCCACTCCTTGCCTCTTATTTATCTTAATTTTACTCCAGAGAAATGACAAATGAGCTTTATGATTGTACAACGTGTAGCTGATATATAAATATTTATTCAGAAATTTGTAATAAACTAACATATTGCCGTAAATAAAATGTAGTTTAGTATTAAATAAAAATAATAATACAATGGCGTTGTATAAAAAAAAAGATTATGGTATATTCGTTCGTGCGTAAAATTGCAGTGAGGAGTGAATAATCTATTGATAAGTGATGTTTTTTGTGCCCATCTTTAATATTTTAGCATTTTTTTTGTATTCAAAAATATTTAGACAGCACCCCTCTGAAATTTCACAAACAAACAAACAACAGCAGTACCGCTGTGCCGCTACCTACAAACAGTCATACAAAAGCAAAATTAAAGGAGTTTCGCAATAACTTTCCGTTCGAGCTCGCGTATTGCTGGTAGCGGGTAGGTAGGAGTATTCGATATGAAGCTTACTTTGAGTTCACTTGTTAAACTATCGTTGTAGTTGGAATTGTTCCCGCGCCGCTCCCTCTCTCGCTCTGTACCGTTCTTGGCGATTTAATTAAACTTGTTATTTGTGCGTTTTATTTCACAATTGGGTCCGGCTCGCTTTGATTGTCCGACGGCTTGCGAGAGCTAACCTTTTGTCTTGAACGATGCTCACTTCCAACTAACTCCTTTGTATGATGTCCATGACGTTATTTACTCCTTTAATCTTGTCTATTATTGAACTTTTTTTAAAATCATATTGTAAGTCTTAAAAGTCTTATAATATGTTTTGTTTATTTATTTCAGGATTATCTCTAAGTCATTAATCAGATAACATTTTAGACAAACAAAGCAATAAGTTTAAAGAGAAAACTTAAAAGCATTGCAATATTTATTATTTCTCACCATTATTATAAAAAATACTTAGTCCCTGAATTAATGTGTGTATGTTTTCAATACACTCTAGTATATTGTAAATAATTGTAAAAGATATCTTTTAAATTACTTACAATTCAACCTTTTTTGATTGTAACAGAATAAAATTTTCACACCTAAAAGTTTAATATAATAAGTTCTACAAAATATACGCGATTAATCCGGTAAAAATAGTTTCATTTATAAAGTTTAATATAAAATAAAAAAAATCAAAAACTTTAATATAACGGTTTAAAATAAACAACTTTTATGTCTGTCTTGTTTAAAGGAACAATATATATTTTATCTGTTGTCTTTGATCAGTTCTCTAAGTAGTATAAATATAATTACGGCATATAAGCTTTGGATTTAGGCACCATTCTTGGTCCCTAAAGATTAATGTTCGAAAACTCTCAGTTACTACGAAGCCGCGCGGCTGTCGCACTATAAATTAAACGTAGCTCATAATAGGAGTTGCATATTAAAACGTAACATCATCCCGCTCTAACCATAGACGTAATCCTTGGATAGACAAGGATATAAACAGTGGCGTCACCGTCGGACCGCTTTTTTTTTGTTATTCTACGAGACTAACGGTTTGCCGTAACTTGGATACTCTGACTATTTCTATTCTTTGAAAAAAATATTTAAGTTAAATCTTGTTGTACAAGGAATAATAACATAACAACGCTGTCAGTTTTTTAATGTTATATTTGTACATTGGTATTTAAAAGAATTTGTTGGTTATTTAGGTTAAGTATAATATGTGGAGACCAGTATGCGAGTGAAGCGATCTGACCAGATTACCCGGCCGGCCCTGGCGTAGCTATCTGCAATCGGTAAATGGTTACTTTAAGTCTCGATATGCGAACTATTCCCCGTGGAATGTCACCGTCAATGCACCGTACTTATATGTGGTCGGGCGGACTGAATTTTTTCTTATCGTTGTTGCATTTTCTGCAAGTTTTCAATGTGAGCGACACGAACGAACGGCTACGTATACGGTCTCCAGTACCACTTGACCGCTCGTTTTGTGTTGCAATGATGTACTACTGACTGGTTGCTGCCTTGTACTGGATAAAATTTAACTACTATCATTTTATCTCAATATTATAAATAATTTGTTTCACACAAAAGACCATGATATCTATTAATACAACTAAGCTGAATTGCATGTACTTCCTCTTTTGTCAACACGGTGACTTCTAACAACAGTGCTGCAGGCTGATAGGCTAACCGTTTAAGTAATTAACTTACCATAATAAAATATAGTAAAAGTTTCATGTGATGCAGAACAAATATAGTGAATTGTTGTTTAATAAAGAAAATGATTATCACACACGATTACCGCCGTCTTTTTTCATTATCCTTTAATTCTCTCCTTTAATTCTCTCCGACAGTTTTATATGCACATACATTAGTGTATTACAAAAATGAAATTGTAGAAAATAATATTTTGTTAGTTCAGAGTTATAAGTGAATTAAAAAATTATGTGCCGTTATTAATATTTAAAATAGTAAATTAATGGTTATTTTTGGAGTCAGTATCTACGAAAAAGGGTATTTTACATATTTTTTAAGCTTTTCAGTTTATTTAATAGGTATCTCTTTAAGTTATTTATGAATTTTAAATTATTATTTGTTGTTGTAAGAAAGGCTACTTTAAAAATAAGTATTATAATCACAAACCTGGTTTTACCTATTGCTTCAATGTTCTCTAATAGATATTCTAATATATAAAAATGACAACTGCTCTACTACTATTACTTACAATAAAAAAAGTTTAAATTCCTCAATACAAACTTTAACAAACTAAAACATCTCTATATATATTTTTTTAATTTTGTTAATAAGCGTAGAGCTCCTCCGTAAAAGTCCTTCGTAAAGTCGATTAAAATTAAATTTACTGATATTAATTTTAGCATCTTCATCGGCGTTCCAAGTAATAGTTACATTGTTATTCAGTTCACTTATTAATCTTTTCATAATATACTAGTCAATATGGGCAAGTATAAAAGCACAATTTACCATTAGATAATTATTAGAGTACCCGAATAACTATATAGTATAAAACAAGCCAAAATAAGTTCCTAAAATATTTAAAAGATTATCCCCTAACTTCTAATAGTTAAAGAGTTGTGTCTCATATCATCATTACCAGCTCAATAATGTCACTAAATAATGACTACAAGAAGCAAATATATATATGATTTAATTTCCCTCGATTTCTTATCAGATCCTAACTTGGTGCTCTTACAAATAAAAAAAAGAAGATTTTTTAAAATCGCTCCGAAGAGATAAACGGACAAAACAAAAAATATATAATTAACAGATATAGAACCTCCTTTTGAAAAATGAAATCGGTTAAATCTGCAAAAAAAAATCCAAATTATACAAGCACTTCTAGATTCCTCTAAAACGTGCACAACTGCAGCGCTGTTTATGAGCTTCGTACAAATAAAATGCCGGATAGCGTTCCACGTGAGAGAGTTTATAATTTATTTGCTCGCAGTTTTCTGGCGACGATTTTCCCACAGGGGCGGTGTCTCAAACGAGCCGCGCCCTCCCTTTTTGTGGTTTTTTGCGGCGACACAACATACCCCGGTGGAGAACATTCAGTGATAACTGGTAACAATCGCCGCCGCCCGGATGCCCCTGCCATTCCGCGCATTCTTTCCGTTGGACCTCAGCTCGCTTTTTCATCTAGCACCGCATCACTGAAAGATCTCATTCGTGACTCGACTAATGAACATTGATTAATTAATTCTGTTTCGAGTTTCCATCTAAAATGATTGTAATCGATTATTATATATTTAGATGAATTAAACTTGTCGAACTTGAACGTTTGTACTTTAGACAAAATATATTTTATTGACAGTTATTTTATAATGACAGCGCAAAATATTATACGGTAGGTAAATATTGATAATTATGTTTGTTTCTAAAGTGCGCCTTTCAATCGGATTAAAGAGTATATCAGTAAAACAACATTTGTGTCAGTGTTTATCTTGTTCGACTGTTTTACACGAAATGTATTCTCCGTTCCAAAATATATTTTGGTTATTCTATTAAAATTCGTTGTAAAATTTACTTATCTGTAATGCTGGTTTCGCATAAGGTTGAAACTATAATTTATTTGCAACATAAAATGTAAAATTATTGCTGTAACGCCACAATTTAAGCGACAAATTTCATAGAAACGGAACATTTTCATGCTTTGCACCAGTACAAGCAGTATTTTTTTTAATGTCCCATTGTTTCTTAATAGCCGCTCTAGATTTGATATAACGATAACACCAAAGCGTTGAGTAAAGCGGTAACGTGGCTGTAGTTTTCGGCCGAAAACCGAAAAGCTGCTCCGGTAGATGCTATGTTAGATTCCCTGTATCTCCCACTTTGATCGCTAAATACTTACCAATTTTTAGAGAGTTGATTTTTGAAATTATAAAGTCGGCTTAATGTCATTAAGTAAATAATTAATGAGCGGCTGAAATATTCATTAAAATTTTGTCGTACATACCTTAGAAAAAATAAGGATTATCGGCAATCGGTATGACATTTTCTAAGTTAATGTTGTTTTGAGTTATGCTTTAAGTAGGTCCTAATAGTTTAGGTTTTATAGGCAACAAGCTAATATTCGACAAAAGCTACATAGTTGCTACCACATGCACGATATATCGAATTAATAGATTGTCTTTGATTTTAGTTTTTAGCATGGCTAATTCAATATACAAGATTGAAAGAGTAATATAAAAAATAAAAAAATGACAACATTTTTCTAAAAAAAATTATATTATCATTTTTACGCGTAATTTTTATTTGTCATTGTAAACATAAAAATATTATGCTGTAGCTTCATTATATTTAGAGTAAATTATTATTGTAAAAATGACAAGAAAAAAAAGTACTAGTGACGATATCGATATTTGGAAAGTCTACTTGCCTAAACTAAGTAGAGACTCAAGAAGTCAATTTTTTAATTATAAAAATATATTGTTTTCATCACTGTTTAACAAAAATAAAAGAACATTACATCACCAGCGCCAATTTGCACATTCAATTATACCGCTTAAATTTTGAATGTGATTCAAAATACTCTAATAAAAAGTACTCTATATAAAAACATTTGAAAGTAATGCCTTCGGATATAGAGATGTCTACTGTCAAAAAGTTTACTATCTATCTATCTATCTTAAGTGTATGTATGTTTTCAACTATTCATAACGCTATGACGTGCGACGTACAAATCTGGTGAGATATATTACCGTTCCAGTTTACCGACGATAAATCGCATGTTTAACGTCGCGGTGGATTGTTTATATAATTAACAATATAGCATTATACGCGATTTCCAAACTGAGCGGCGCGACGGCCGTTTGTCACGAAGTAAATTGCTATTTATGAGAATAATCTCTACATCGCTATAGACGCAGCTTATTTGTAAACTGAAGTAATTGTTATGTTTGTATGCATTTAACAATGATAGTGAGGCCGGTCGTGGCGCGGAGGCAGCATGACTATAAATGCAACAGGTTGTGGGCTCGATTCCCACTCGAGTAAATGCAATATTTATTTTTTTTGCTCCGGTGTCAAGGCAAAGCGCGGATTTGAGTTCCGGCACTCAACATACAACGTCTCCAGAATTCGGTAAAAAGTGGTGAGCGGAGTGTCTTAACAATAATAGTTTAACGTTTGGTTTAAGGATATTAACTACCGACCACACTTATCGGTAAATTCCTATGCTGGAGTCTCTCACATGCATTGTTCAATAAACAGTCGGCTCATAAATAAGCCATAGCTATTTAGCCAATCGGGCACCGATGGGCATTTGGTCAGATTCCAAAGCAAGCAGCCATGGAAGCCACGTGTGCTCGCCTCCGCATGCCGAATATGCAACCCTAGCTTGAATTTTGGCCCCTGCACCGAATATTCCACTATATCGGACAATGTGAGCGAATAATTCAATGCCGAAATGACATATCGCTTTGCTTTCCGATTGATATTGCGCTGTTGACATTATTGATAACAATTTTAAATATCGAATTATATAACTTATATTCTTTATTTTAATGCTTTTACTTTTTTTTATTTTATGATGTTTAAGAGTTTTAACGCGGGACTTAAATGCTACGTTACAGTCGCCAAAGTTACGGCAACATGGCAAAGACAAAAAGAAACAAGAATGTGAAAAAAGTAGTAAGTTTTTTAGTTTGATTTGCGTACAACACTTATTTTATGTTTTGTTCGTTATAGGTAAGTGACAAATGGAAAATTTACGTCGGTGATCCTTACGCTCATGATGCATCCAGCAGGATATTACGCGAACATCGGTAAGCAAACCAGTAGGCCTTTATTATGCCTATTATATAAAAAAAAAATAAAAGATTCGGAACGATCATCCTTGTATAATCAGATATACTCGTGTCTATGTTTGTCAATAAATATACAAATGCTATCATCTTCTTATCTTAAAATTTGTACATCATTATTTTTTTTTTTTTATGTTTTTGTTAGGTACTCTTGATAGTCATAGGAACTCATTACGACTAATTTGTTGCATCAAATTGATATGTAATAATCTAGTTACGTGAAAGCGTTTCCAGATAAGTTTAAATTTGAAGCCCTTCATAACTCCTAAACTATTTAATCTATGTACATGAAATTTGGCAGATTTATCAAGATCTAGCACAAACGTTTCAGGACGATCTAGAAACTTGATATATGGTAGCAAAGTATACAGATATAAAATATTAAGGTGATTTTTATAATAACAATGTGTTAATGGTTCCTAGTAATCAATTTAATATAATACTGCATCAAAAATATACATTTTAAATAAGATCTAAGTTTAACATTTAATAATGTGCCGACCTCGACTTCATTGACAAAACAGTTAGGTATCTATATCCCCAAATAAGTTCTGTCTTCACTCGAGATGTTAGAGTTCAAAGAAGGCTTGGCTATAATTTACCACCAAACCTAACATATATCTACCTTATAATACCAATAATTCATATAATAAAACCTATACGAAAAATATTCCCGACTCATTATTCAATATAACCTAGAATATTTCAAATTTATGTTTTTCGTGAGATTTGAGTTTTTTTTGTTAAAACAGTATTATATGAAATTATCCTATATTTGCACGCTATATACATTCGGAAATCAGCTGATAAAACCGCCACTCGATATGCTTATTTAGATAAGTAACGAAATTACGAAGTACTTATTTATTTACAAGACGCATTTTACCTCAACCTTGATATTTAAAAAAGAAATCACTCATATCTATATGTCATTCTCTACTATTAACACATATAGAAACAAACAACACAAAACAAGAGACAACTCTTATTGAATAATACAAACTCTTATTTTGACATGATATGCGATTTATTTAAATAAATAAATAAAAACATATAGAATTATAATCACGAGGAAATCAAAGTAAGACTGAAGAAGAATCAATTCAAGTGAATTGGGCACGTCAAAAGAATGAATGACGAAAGTTTAAGTAATAGTGCATGGTGAGAGACGCAGAGGGAGATGTCGATTGACCGTCGAGAACATATCATTGATACTATATTGGAGGAAGGTCACGTAAACATCATGGGGACCTCCGAGAGTGTATGTATGAAGAGGTTAATAATAGTCAACGAAGGCGAAAGAGCTCCTCTTCTCTGGCTACCCCAGTGGAATGGAATCTTAAATGAAACTATTTAACTGGATTAATCGCGTATATTTAGCTTAGCAGTAGTCCATAGTCGCTTATAGACCGTCTACTACTCTACGACAAAAATGTATAATACTAAATATATGCGTTTAATCTGATTAAATAAATATATTATCAACGCGAAAATCAAAGATATCATATTATAACTGGAACCTATCTGGTAAAGTTTGTGCACGTAAAAAAGTTAAAATTTAAAAGAAATTTACGTTGAATTCATTTGCATACATACTGTAATATAGAATTTTATTTTAATTCTTTTTTGCGAATTAAAAATTTCCACAAAACTATAGATAATTAGTCCCGCGACGTCTTGAATGGATGAGCCATTCCGGCTATTATCTGATTTAATTATAATTCCTGTCCAATGCTTATCGCAACTTATCTTTTCCGCGAAATTCACGATAATGTCTTATCGTGACGTCATGGCTTTTGTAACGAAAACGTTGCAATGCAACTTTATGTCCGTAAATTGTTTCAAATCTTATTTATTGTACAGTTGAAAAGGCTCTTCTCGTTAATCATAAATGATTTGTTTATAATTTAAATACTAATGTTATTATCTCTTTAATAATAATTCTAAAATTGAATATTCTAATTATTATTTAAGATGAGATACATTGTTATGATTGTTCATAGTATTTATTACGTTAGACGATGTGGCCTGCGGTTGCGTACGTCTGACAGTTGAATAAATTAGAAGCGTTATTTTTATATGACTTAGAACTCGATACCCATAGACATAATAGACGTAGATGGTAGATTCTCAACTTTCTTTAAAAAAGGTTAAAATTAACTATTTGTGCCTATAAATGCTGATCAACTAAAATATTTATTATTACCGAATATTTTAGGTAATTGACATTTTTCGAACCTCATTTAGTGCTCACTTGCTCCCTCAATCTATAACTTAGGCCCTTAAGATTCCTAAAGACAAAAAATAAAAAAAATTAAATACATTGACAGTTGCATCGCATTCTCATTTTTGAAAATATTATGTAAGTTAAGAAAAAAATTCTTGTTTTGAATAAAATTATTCGACTTAAAAGTGAAAAGAGTGTTGATGCTACATTTACTTTCATTATTTTCCCAAAATCTCTTCTGTTATCCTAAAATGTAAATTTCCCTGTTAATTAAAACAATGTATGGCGATCCCTTTTAATAAAATATTCAATATTATTTATACGCTATAAATATATTAGTAAGAAGTTTTTAAATGATGTATGATTAATATTATCGCTTCCATTCTGTGTATTCTTTATTTTGTGATATATTAAAGTCTTACATTTGATAAGATAACAGTACCAATCAAGTTCAAGATTAAATAGAGATAAAACATCGTATATAATTAAAACAACAATATTTAGGTGTAGTGAGATTAAATTTACGAAAAAAAGCGAAATTTTATGTTATTTATCACATACCTACTCATTTACTGGAAAGACCATTTGTTGCCTCAGTGTATAGCATTGTCGTCATCTCCATACAAACGGAGAATGTTTATTTTGTACAATGCTTTTGTCAGCATGAGTTTAGACATGAGACAAATGTTTTAACACTAGGTAATCTAGTTAAGATAAAATCTATTATTAAGCAATATCTTTCGACCGAAAATAATAATTTACTTCATTCTTCATCACGTAATATAATCATGAAACACATAATTATAAATTTTGATTTTGAAAATAAATATACGAACCTTGGTTAAGTCATAAAAAGTAATGTTGAAATTAATTATTTCGAAACAACCGAACATACCAGTTTTTTTTTTTGGAAATTTTCCATGACTTTCACTTATTTTGAAACCTCAGCTCAAACACTATCTGAGTATCTTAATTATGATAACGTTAAACTACATTCAATTTAAATGAGAATTAAAGCGTTCAATTCAATTATTTAAATACGAAACATTGTTTTATTGTTATCGTTTAAACAGCTGTTAGATACTTATTTTGTAGATATGTATTTATTAGTTGGCATTAAAAACAACATGTTATAATAGGATTACGCAGCAAAAATTATTATTTTCTTTTATTAATAAAGATTTAATTGATATTAACTTGTTATGTTATAGACACTTGTAGATTAAACTTGGAGATAAGGCAGCAATCGGTCTATATAAAAGTGGCAACCTGTTTAATGTTATGTAAATGAAGTGTTACTCCATATATACTCAATGTATGTTTATAAGGTTAAGAAAACCTGCGGTTATCTGTAACTGCGGTATTATCATTTGCAATTAATATATAGTAATAATAAAATACAATGTATGTAGTTATAATATTTGAGCATACTTTATTTCGATATCAATTAAAAATCTTTGGGCGATTCTATAAATTTTCTCTACCTTCTCCGTGAAAGTGAAATTATATATAAGTATTTTTTATTATTTTTTATTATAGTACTGAAGGATTTATAACAGTAACAATATTAGCTAACAACAAAAATAAAGTTGTAACAGAGCATATAAGAGTTTCGACGTAGCCCGATATTAACGTATGGCTTAGTTGGTCAGAGCGCTTGGAAGACTTCCAAGAGGCGCGGGTTCAAATCCCGTTAGGAAGTGTAGAATAACACTTTAAAAATGTCAAAAATATAAGGTAAAAGGTATACCGAGCTAGGATCATGATAACTAAACAAGTCATACATACAACAATTATAGATACGTCTTATCATTTATAATCAACTTTATATACTTGTTACCTATTGTTTTTATTATATATTTCTCAGTAATGGCACACGTAATGGAAAAAACAATTATGCAAATTTATACGAAATTTATGATGTTACATAAAAATTACTTAGCTAAATGCGCTTAACTATATTATGTAATCTGGTTTACTCTACTAAAATAATTTATTAGAACTGTAAAAGGAAAAGTTGCTACTAGTATGTTTTATGGTACTATACTAATGTACTCGAGTCAATGTTATTTACTTCTCTATTATTTTAATAGGTAATTAATTTTAAATATATTATAAAAGTAAATATGTATATTTAATATATGAGTCAAAAAATTGGAAGATATCGTTATTGTATAAGCTCTAAAGCATAAACATAAATTATATGAAAGTGAAAATGTGGTTTGAAAATACATATGAATGTAGTTCTCCTTATAAAATATTACAAAATAACAAAATTAATATAGTATACACTATGTTAATATAGTTAATATAGTGATTTTAACTATATTAATATAGTGAATAAAAGCTATAGTTAAAGGTAAAAGTTTCTTTCCTTTGCAAAAGATTCAGATAAATTTGGTGCCATTACTTGACTCTAAATGGTTGCTGAATTGTTGATAGAAAAGCAATTGATTGCCCAATTATATACTAACGATTGAAGATTCCTTACCCCGTTACTCTAGACGTTTAATTAGAACCAGTTTTATTGTTTTTGTTTCTAGTTGTACAAGTATTAACGTGTAACTTTTTATATATAAATGTGTAATAAGAGCCAAGTTGATTGTGTAACAATACGTCGTTTTCCACTTCACCTACAAAAAAATCAGGTGCCGAAGAAGAAGGTGCACATTTATGGTTTTGATTGTATATCACTACTTTTTGTAAAGAAATTATTCTTATTTTCCGTAAAACATTGTTTAATACTAATCTAACTACACTAATACTAAACTCGCTTTATTGGCAAACGTCTTTGATATATATTTAATTTCTTTTTACAATCATCAATAATTTTTTTCCCGTGTATAAAAGTCCACCTTTTTAATTTTGAAAAGTGTGTTAGGTTTTTGATTATAAATATAAATGAATTGAATATAAATGATTTAGTCACAAAAATACCAGTTTTTAAAACGTTAATATTTTAATAACCGTTTGAGTTAAATGGTTTAAATGCTATGTAGTATTAGAGTATATAACAAGCTAGAAGCCCTTAATAAATTTGCCAAATTGTATACATGTAGATTAAATAACATAGGTTGTGAAGAACTCGAAAGTAGATTCTTTTTCTATAAAATACACATTGCGCATCAACAACTTGGCTGGAGACGCTTGCTCATGTCTTGATACACATCTATTATTTATAATAAAAGACGATTTAAAATGTCATAATAACTTTCTTATATTTGACTGTTGAATCCATTTGAAATTTAGTTTTTTAATAAATATCATATTGTTAAAAAATTAATTACTTATTTTATCACCATTTATATAAAAATATTGCAATTACCTATATTTATTTTGCAAAATCGATATACTAAAGATTAAAGTATTAGATTTAAAGTTTTTTTTTCCATTCTCAATCCTCCACTTACGAGTATCATTGTTATTTCAATACCATCGCATGAGAATTTTTTTTCGGGGCTGATTTTACTAACCAATTGGCCAAATGCTATGATTATGCACAAGGGTTTCTATGTATAACTCTTCATTTTTCACATACTTTATTTTGTAATTTTGTTTCTTTAATTATTAAACTGTTTTACCCACACTTATTATTTTTGGATTAATTACCGTTTAATTATTAAATATATATATAATACGACAATATTGCATAAGGCTTTGAGGGTCAAGGTACTTAGTTTGCTAACCACCGTGACGGTCGGCATAAAATTTAATGAAAATAAAAATAAAATGTTATTTGAGGACAAATATATTAAAAAAATATTTCTTTAGAAAAATAGATATTGTTAGTTGCTTTAATACTGAGTATGATACAAGAAGTCGAGCTTCTTGTAGTTCTGCATTTTGCACATTTTCTTCAAGTAGATCACTATTGGAACTGAGGCTTGTGGCGTTTCTTCAATACTTATAAAGGTAGCATTTATAGTGCACTAGTTTTTCAAATATTTTTATAAAATAACCGTCGCGTTCGATTTCCAAAAATTCCGCGTAATTCTACTTTATATTATTTAAATATTTATAAGAGTGCAATATTTCAACAATAGACATAATGGAAAAACATTTCAAATTCCATGAAATAAGTGATTAGTAAAGTAACCAGTGAACCTGAAAGAGTTAAAGTATAATATTTATAGAACTTAGTATAAGTGATGTGCCTACAAATTGTAACTGTAAGTGTGATATTTATTTGTCACTAGCGGCTCGCCAGCGGCTTCGCCCGCTTAAACTACATGATAATTGATTTAAT
>DWAN01001350.1:0-18185 GCA_018230445.1 Heliconius hewitsoni | reverse complement strand
TCTGACTACCCCGCTAGGGATAAAGCGTGAAGCTAAGTTAAGTTAAGTTAAGTATTAATTATATGTATAAAAACAATAATTTGATTAATATATATGATAAGTAAATTAGATATAATAATAAAGCAAAAAATGGTACGGACCAAGTCAGGGTCAAGAACATTTCTGGCATCCTTTACACATTAGTAATAAAATTAAACCCTGTTTATTAGATACCCTTCCTAATATAAAGATCCCCCTCCTCTTTATATCCAATATGACATATCCAAGTCTACGGTTCCTAGGAGCACAGAAAAAATAACCTACTCCAGAAATTTTACTAACAATTTTTGTCCCGAAACATTAAAAAGCAACATTTACACTAACATATCTGTGCAAAGCTATAGTCCAGCTTCCTTCCAGAAAATATCTCTAGATACGTCCATGATTATAGTCTGTCTTGTTTCTGCAAACATTACATTTTCAGAATGTTTATCCTCACAATAATCCTTGAAGAGAAGAATTTTTTTTTCGAATCCGAAATAGGTGATTTTTTTTGGGTATATTTTATTTTATTGACTCAAGGTTGCATTATGAAAATATTATTTGTTAGGGGGTAGCGGGTACTAGCGGGTAGTAGTACTCGTAGACCACGGACTACTGCAGTGTTCGAAACGTCGGGTTCCCCAAAATGTATAAAAATACTAAATATACGCGATTAATCCGGTTAAAATACTTTCATTTAAAATGTGTAATAATCATGAAAATCAAAGAACTTATTATTCATTAATCTATTAATAAAGGAAGGAAAGGAATTAATGGAACCTTTATAGATATAGAGAGGAGAATAGATATCAAATATCAACTGTGACAATATCGAATAAATATTAAAAATCAATAGCAGTATATTATTTTTATAATAAACTCATATTTTAACAAAAATCAAATATCAAATATAAAGTTTAAACGGTGCAACCAATGGAGCACATCGAATGCTGTTAGACCTGTCGTCTACAGCGCTGCTTTTCAGCCTCGTCCTTATTCAAAATATTTAAACGCCGTCTCTAATTGTATTTAATTATATTTTTTTACTATGTTAATTATAATTTAATTTATTATTACATATTTTTATCATTGGTACTACAAATTTATGAATGCTGAACATATCTGTAATTGACACTTGTAACAGAACCAAACCGATACACCATTTTTTATTTAATATTTATAACAACTTGCATGTAATTGTTGAAGGGTCAATAAATAAATAACATAAAGAACAAAACAATATACCGCTTAGTTTTCCTTGAATTTTCACTTCCTAATCATCTAAATGTAATGAGAATATGCCAGTAACACGTACAAATAAAAAGGTTAAATAATATTTTGGATACTATGAGCGAGCGAAAGCTATTTTCCGATCTTCGGTTATCAATATGCATTGAATATATAATGAGATTCCGTTGCGGCGGAGTTTATTTTTATAGACTCGAATTTCCACCAGCTTATGCCACGTTCTCATAACGTATTTTAAAAATATTCTTATAGAATTTTTCTTTTCTTATAGAACTTCGCAATGCGATTTTAAAATGACACTTTTATATTCAATTTAAATTCAATTAAATGAAATTTTAAGAAGTTAGCACCATACTCCTAGGTCAGTGCCTTACTTCTTGAAATTAGTTATAGGTTAGTTAGTCTTGAACAATTGTATAATGGGAATCTGTAGCTATTAAACGATTGTTCATTGTGTTTTCTTATTTTTGCGCGTATTAGTTTATATTAAAATGGAGTCGATAAAGAGAACCGAATTCCTGTGATTGAATTGGATAGAGTGGATATTTTGCCAAATACATTTTTTTAAATACGCTTCGTATGATTCAAATGTTTGTGTACCGGGCTATGGTACAATGAAACCTCCTCTGCTTGTGACAGAGAAAGATCTGGCCCTCCATGTAGTGTTCGTACGTAAAAGGCGATTAAGGCACAGATAGCACCTAGAACCGTGTGAAAGATGACTTAGGACTTAGGCAGCCTATAAGAGACGCATTGGTCATTGCTTACCTAATCACTTAAAAAAGAATTTGATAGAAATTTATATTTTCATATTTTTGCTCTGGTGTCGAGGCAAAGCGCAGCGTTGAATTCCGCCATTTAATACGCAAATGCTTTTTACGCAATACTTTCTGTTTTCTAAACGCCGTTGTAAGGCTTTCTCTAAATGCCATTGTAATTTGGAGTCCCTAAAACAATCCATAGTATTGACATTTTTTCATTCTGCATGTTAGTTCTGCTTGCCAACAGCTTTTAGCTACTAGTATGATAAGTTAACAGTAATATTAGCAGTGTTGTCATCCTAGCAATTTTGTAATTTTTCAAAACTGTAAGACTATTCTGTTTCTTATTTTATGACATTTAGGCGTGTAGGGTATTATTTCGCCAATGTCACGTAGAATGGAGGAGACCCGATGATGGTCAATTAAAATTTGGTCAATTAAAAATAAAGAAAGTACCACTTATAAGAATGAATAAAATGTATAAAAAAAGGTCTACTTATAATAAATAAGCCACCACATGAAAAGAAATAACATCGCAAACTACCTACAAGCACAAACACCTACGTTAAATCATTGCTTAATTTTATTATGTCTAACATATTTACATAAAAATAAACAAAGAGGACTAAACACTAACGATAACATACACTGAACATTAAGGGGACGAGGGGCTTTATGGGGGAGGACATAGATAGGATAAATGATTTAGAACAGGAACAAAGGTAATGAGAAACAGAACCTTCGTCCAGGCCACATTTGTAAAGTACATAGTCACTGACCCTGATCTGCCAGAAGATGAGAAGTACACGCATGCCCAAGGTGCAAGCGACAGAGTGTACTTCGTTCCGTAAATTTTGGAGTAAAAAACCAAGATCGCCTAGAGATATCAGGCTGTATGGTTGCATAAAATTTACTCTTATAAGAATTTAATGTCTTCCAGTGATTATTCCAAGACAAGAATACACGAACATTCGCAAATGACAACAAGTCTTGGGTTGAATTGTGATAATGTTTTAAAATGCCATATACAAAAGTATTATTTGCACACGAGTCTGCGGCTTCATTTCACGACATTTTGAAGTCTGGAAAGAGCCTAAAAAAGTCAAAAGTAAAAAAAAGTCAAATTACAAAAGCCCAAAGGAGTAAAAAGCAGTATTTATTTGGCAAATAATTTCCTCTATATATTTTGAAGTCCTATATTTTTGAACAAATATTCCAAAAAATATTGACAGACAGATCGAGGTTATAGGAGTATATGCGGAACATTAACATTATAATATGCACAAGCAACATTTAATAACACAGCAACCAAATATTCACCCTTCGTAAAGAATAGTCGAATGTCTGTCGAGAAAATGATGAGACTGTCTATTATACTTAGACCCTTTCGAAATCAAAATTGAGACCGCCCAAAAATGTTTCTGCTTTCCACTATAAATTCATTTTTTTTTTAAAAGATGTTCACAAGTGTTGGCAAGAGTAGAAGAAAGATCAATGGGTCTATAGGAGTTTGGGTCTGAAGGAGTTTTGCCAGGTTTTAGGATGGGTACGACGATTTGAGAAAAAATACATTTTTGATTGACTTACTTTCTGAAATAAGGATCCCCATCTTCTCCAGGGCTGTAATCTTTTATATCCGTTAAGACAGTTACGAGTTCATCAAAGGACCATCCATATCATAAAAGGTAACTCCAGCGTGTATACGGAAATACAATCATGATATGGCTATAGCTAGTTTCTTAGCAAAGTTGCTAATCCATTGAGAGGAATCATTAGAAAGGGAAGAAATTGAACAACATTAAGCGATCGCTGAAAACAGTTAAATTTTTTCTAAAGCATACATTAGAAAAAAAGTAGAAAGAGAACGAGGGTTGAAGGATTCCCAAATATTGATCCAACCAAGTTTCTTCTTTTTAGAAACATTATTTTAAAATCTGGCATCATTATATATTCAACAAAACACCCAACGTCATAGAGGCTGTGTATGACACTTTAGCATTAAAACGCTTGTTAACAGAATTAATGCATTTCTGATCCCACCAATGATTGAAAAGCAAACAATTTAGTTTTTTAAAGGCACATCCTTTTCTGAAAAAGTCCAAAGAACCGAGAGAGATTCTTCCATCATTGGTAATACAAAGATTGACATCATCAATCATGTCAACCAACAAAGGAGACAATCCATCGCAGTAATAACGACCCCACAAAGTGGTAAGTATAAAAATCACCCATAACCAGTACTGGACCAAGGAGAGAGGATATAATGGAAGGATATAAGGGAAGAAGTAGGATAAGGACTATAGAGGGAAACAAAGGAAATATCGAAAGCCCTTATAGGTAAAGTATTCATCTGGCTGTGTTGAGTGAGATGAAGAAGGGAAAAGGAAGTATAATGATGAATTAAAATGGCACGACCTACAATTCCATCACTTCTGTCATCTTTCACACAATAGAAGCCTGGAAACCGGAGCCGAAGCATCGGGCGTCAGTCCTATTTCCAAGTTTTCAATAATGACAGGATTATGCAATTTGACAATAGTAATAAGTTCGTGCTTCTTAGCATAAACACTATTACTATTCCATTGTAGGAGGCGGACTGGGGCCATTATTTACAATTTTGAATAATTGTGCTAAGTTTTGGGCAACATTGAGCGGTAAAGGTAGATATTTGATGATATTTGATGGTGATTAAGTAGTTAAATTTTTCGAAATTAGACGCGTGAAACATGATGATTTTTTCTATATTTTCGTTATTTTTTATTTCCCGCACATACATGCCCGGTAGGCAAAAATTTAACGGGTAGGCAGAGGGAACCGACACTGCGTTCCCATTAAGTCACTTCAGTTTCCCACTTAGCAGAACAAAGATAATGAATATATTAAACATTTAATTTCCTCAAATGGGAATCTAGCTTACATTCTATAGCGTTTTCAGTCTCACGCAATTTTCCTTTTTAGTTTTAATTTAAATAATATAATTTTTGTCTCAAACTGTATTCGTTTTCTGCTTCTCGTTGTATCCTGTATAAAACATGATAGTCGGATAATAAATCTGAGATGCGTAACTAAATACTGTACATTGTTTTACTAGAGCGAGCAAATTGAAATAATCTATTGTCCTGAAGGGAGATCGAACCTACATCCCAAATTTTAAACAAATATTTTTCCCTTACAACAACAAAATAAAGGATGATATTTAGAAATACTAATAAGTCAAGGGTGCGTCATACGAGAGCTGCGTACATAATACGTATGTATGTAACATAATGTGTTTTTTCACCCCCGGGGGAGGTCAAAGTGTTGATCTTTGCGAGTCTGGTCGCCTGCCAAATATAACGTCGTCTAAAACGAAGTCTGGGCCAAAAATGGCATCCAGTTTCTAGTTTTTGGACTACATTTCTGTGTATAATAATTTTAATTCGAGGTCGTAGTCGAATATATATTTTTATAAGTATACTATTAAGTAACATTAAGCGGAGACGGCGATATCGGAACATTATGCTGACTAAAGTTGTCATTACGAATCCTGTAGAGAAATATCAGTATTTTTTTTTGTTTATTATATTTTTTTTTAGCTTCACGTTGTATCTTGCACATAATAGGGTAAGTAGAGGGAACCTAGTGGTAAGACACTCTGTACCCTACTTTCACAACCATAACGTTTACTTGTTAATGTTACGCCGCTGCACCACGACGTACTCCATTATCGTATTAAGATGTATTTTTTTATTTAAATAACTAAATATTTTTATTATCCATAATTTGATAAATTTTCTGTAAACTCCATTTTCAGTGCAGCTATCGGTTCATCGATCACTTGATATGTCACTAGGTTTCCGCGACCCCAATTTTACTATTTAAGCAAAATGTCAGAAACTTAAATGTAATTTAGTATAGCCTTAGGAGGATATATTTTTAAATAGATAATAAGTATTTAGCCTGACTGTAAACGTGACGGTCTTCTTCCTCTTCGTGTCATATGATTGGATTACTCAAATTGAAGTTTGCAAATGTTTAGCCACTCTGACTGCATTATTCGTTGCCGGAGTCAGATCGACAAACGAACAACCAGATGGATGGTTGTAAGTTCGATTCCCACTAGACGAAAGAATTTATTTTTACTTCCTTGTTCTCTCTCGAAATATCTGTAGACGCAATGTCCTCAAAATTGGGCGGAAACTGGGAAATAATGTATTTTAACACTAGCAGGTTCTGCCCCGCTATATGCGGGATACTAGGGTAACGCTAAAAAAAGTATTTTTTATCTTCACATAAGGTAAAATGATGATGACCCGATGTGATAGGATATTCTGAGGATCCTATTCAAAATAATAAAAATTGGAAATATTTTTTAAAAACATTCTCGTATCATATATCGTAAGATGTATCGTATAGATACGAGACATGTTACGCGGACGCTAAAAATGCTTGGAAATTTTTAATATAAACATTCATTGCTTTGTAACAATGGTTTACGTTTTATTTTTATCGCGCTGAAATATTAGATCATCAAGAACAAACACATTTAGGAGTTAATAATTGATTCATTTTTCTTTGAAAAGATAGAGGCCGACAACAAGCTAATGCCTTCACAGGCTGGAAGAGTAGTGCATAAGATTTATAAAGGATATATTTCAATTCGACAGGAATTAATTAAATGACTAACTAATCGCAATCCATGAGATCAATCTTTAATTTATGAAAAAAGGATGCCAGCCATATTCTTTTAAAAAAAAGAAAAATAAATGATAAATAAATTAAGACTAGAAAAATAATACTGAAACTACAAAAGAAAAAAGAGAATTTAAGGCCTATCAATCCCATCAATATAAAGACCATATTAGAAGATTAAAGACCATATTAGAAAACTAAAGATTTAAAATAATGTTAAATAATTTTAATAATCCGATCTAAGTTACTCGGATGCAATTGAGCTCATTAATTTGGTTGAATATTTCGTTTATACAATTTGGAGCATCTATCCCGCTCTGCAAGTATCCTATCCTTCTTAGTATTTTTACAGTGGGGCAACTATCCATATGAAAAGGTCTATTCCAAGGGTTCCAGGAGAAACTTAATTCTGCAAAATCAATATTTGATAATTCAAAACTAATTAACAAAACATCAATCAGATTCACGTTGTATCCCGCACACAGCAGGGTAATCAGAGGGAACCTAGTGTTAAGATACCACGTTCTTCACTTACCGCCGAATTTTAGAGACATTGCGTATTGAGTGTCGGAACTCAACGCCGCGCTTTGCCTCGACACCAAAGCGAAGAAATGAAAATATAAATGTAAATAAATATTTCATTTCCTCGAGTGGGGATCGAAGTTGACTTTACAGTCACACTTTGTGGCCCTGCCTTACGACTGCCCTCTGAAAGTATTTATTAATTCAATATAAATAATTATAATAGCTAAATTCAAAAAAAATATTCATATAAAATTTATATTTTTAAAACTTGGAAGCTTTTTCAGAAGTTGGTGCATTTATCTCGATTTTACCCTACTTTCAGATACATATCTAATATTAGAGGTATCGAAATAAAGTATTTAAACACTAGCATCAGATATATGCAGAACAAAGCTAAAGGAACCTGTACCTAAACAATTATACGCGCCCCGTATTGAACAGTACAATGATGAAACAAAATTAAGTTCCATTATCTAACAATAATGAGTGAAACGGATTATTATAGAACTAGGGGGAGTTAAAATCTAAATATTCTACCATTAAGTGAGGGTGATGTGACCTAAAAAATAAATATACACTTTCTAATAAATTATTAATCTATTAATTTATTCATCCCGTGATTGTGATAGTACATATCGTACGGATATGCCAGTACCTACTATCACAATCACGAGATGGTTAGGTTAAATCTATAAGTCTATGAAATAAAACAAGAACAGTTTTTTTAATTTTATTGATATTATAAATCATATTCAGTTTACGATTTATGCGAGTGGAAATTGAGTCCATAAACATCCCGTCGCTGCCACGATTATTTTATTATAAATCATATAAGTACAAAAAAAATCTTAAGAATTGATAAAATAGAGAATAAGCCAAAATCAAATTAAATATAATAAAATAGCAATTACTATTCACGATATTGATATTCACGATACAGGGTATGCACAAGGAAACTAATGCTAAGACAGTCCGTTCCTATTTCCCACCTAATTTTGCGCCTTGTCTAGCAGAGCAGGGAAATGAAAATAATATAAATTTACAACCATTACCCCGAGTAGGAATCGAACCCACGTTAGACGTTTTCCCACTGCACCACAACAGCTTTAAATTTAGCAATATTCTCGATAGAAGAACGACATAATTAATTAATAAGGGCGAGTGCTAGTAACAAGTGACGTCATAAGATTCCATCTCCATAGTCACGTATCATTGGAGCAATCAAAATTCTGTCAATCCAATCTCAATACAAAAATTTGCAGTAAAATAGTTGTTATATTTATCTATTAAATAACCAATATACTATTTTTGAATAACTGTATAATCCTTGTAAGAACGATACATTAATTCTTAATATCAATCTGAGAAGATAAAATTCTGAAATAAAAAGATTTTGTTAGTATTAAAATATTAATTGGAAGTTTCTCTTGAAATGTCTACAAAGTTGATAATTTTCATACATTTGAAAAAATCGTGGCAGCGACGGCATAAACATGCCATGGACTTGATTCCCACTTCGAGGAATGAATAATTCTCATTTTCTTGCTGTAGTAACAAGACCAAGCGCGACGTTCTCAAGAATCGAGCGAAACTGGGAAGCGGAATGTCTTAGCACTAGGTTCCTCTGCCTTCCCTGCTATATGTGCGATACAGTTAAAAAAATTGTACTATAAATTACCTACTAATTGGCAAAAATCAACCATTTATTTCATCTATTTTTCATACTAACGACTAAACACATAAAATCCATTTTAAAAATATTGCCTTGTCTCCAGCCGACAACGGATTGAAGCCAGCATGGAGGCGCCAATATATCGCTAAACATGGGGGGTGAGGGTGACCGCCCCGCTACTCATGCCACTTAAAAATATGTTTGTAGAGCAATGGGAGATTACGCATACCACTTGCAGGCTGGTGACCCAAATCCAATCAGAATTCGAGATCCAGTGATTCTTGGATAAGAAGAACTTCAATGTTCAGGCCATGATTGGAAAATCTGAAGCTGTGGTCACACCTGTTTCGGGAGCAGTCAGTCGATGGTCGTCGGACGGGCGCGATCGTTACGGGGCAGTACGCGTGCGCGACGGAGCCCGACCGGCTCGGCAGTCGCACGCCAGCGGGCTCGCCACTCACCCGCCCGGACACGACCCGACACCGCATATAAAAAGACCAACATCGCGCATGCGAATATCGATCGCACTCGAAATGGTACCCGTATCTAGGTTAACCGGCTAAAATTAAAGGTGCGTTCCGAATTCAAGGTTGCCATCGCCGCCGGCGCAGCGCTGAAATAGCTATTGTGCATGGAAAAATGGATAAGTCCGGCGCGTAGAGTTCGCGCGTAGAGGCGGAAATCCCTTGCGCTGCCCATGATGGCGGATACAAATTATGTAAGAATCGTGCGTTATTGTTCCGCTCTGGATTAATTCTGCATTAAGGCCGGCACGTCTCGTTCGGATCGATAAAACGCGTGTGGTGCTTTTTCGATTTTTGGGGAGTGCCTCCGCTACCGGTCGGTAAGCGTCAGCGTTTCGCTTCTAAGATAAACCTATATTTAAATTGAGCTAAATGTTACCTCGCCACATGCCAAGCGGTCGCTCGGTGTGGTCTCTCGCATATTTAAGCCGCTTCTTCAGTCGTTACCCAACAGTTCGATTCACAGTAGTATTATATTCATTCAGTAGTGTCCTACATTTCGTAAATAACCTTTGAAAGTGACATTTTGTTACCCGTGACTTTGAATCCTCTATTTATAACTATAATTGTGAGAATCCTTATAGTTTAAAACCTCAAATAGTTCAATAATCTAAGTAGGAGTAGTCTATGAAATAGGTTTAATTTAATTCACAAATTCACTGAGAAAAATATTAGTTTGGAAAACTCATGGGAGATGTCGCTAGGGGTCTATTGGCTATTGACTTTTTTCAAGGCAAACGTAAAAACGTGGACGTACGTCCGACTACGTGAAGGTTACTATAGATGTATTATAATTACATATCATTTGTATCATGTTATTTTTAAAATTCCCTTGAAAATGATTCATTTCGATCAATTTTTTTTGCTTTTATTTTGTATAGAAATTGTCTAAGAAACGATTTATTATTATAGCTTATTCTTATTCTGTTTTCCTATAATCTGCTATTTTATAAAACACAATAAATTTATCTATAAGAATAAGTTGTTATATATGAATATTTTCCATTACTCTCTTCAAACAAACACATTGCTCACAAATTAAATAATATTTAAATCAAATATTGTTGCCATAACTAATGCTCCATAGGTTTAATGATTGCTAAAATATATTAAAATACATTTTCATATAAGTATATATATCGACAAATTACTATTTCAATTCTATAGCAATGTAGAAATGCGCAGCGTTAAGCGTGAACCTTCTGAAGCTAGTATATGAAAAAAAAATGTTCTGAACGCTATTAAAGCACAGTTTCATATTCCTTTTGAAAAATCTATGCGATTACTTCAATTTTTGTTTTCAGTACCTACATATTAATATTTATATTCTGTAGATTGCACTTCTTTATAAAGCGTAGATTTAATTATTAGATACAATGATCTTTGGCGATAGAGCATACTATGTAACTTATTATATAAAACTAGCTTTAAACGCAGCTTCACCCGCGTGGTCAATGGAAAATAATAATAAGTAGTATCTAATCTACCTTTTATTACACGTGTAAAAGCGAAAAAAAAAACAAATGTTAAATATTTCAATTTCCCCGAGTGGAAATCGAACCCACATCCTGTCGCGCTTGCAGTCACACGCTTGTGCCCGTGCGCCACGACTGACTTCAAAAATGCATAATAATAAATATTCGCGATTTTATCCCGTTTTAGAGTTTTTTTTTAAAGGCTAAGACCTATAACAACACATTCTGAAAGCCCGATGTAATTCTAACTGCAGCTCGCTCGTACAATGAGTAACGACAAAACGATAAGCGTGAAGCTTTAGGGTTATTGAATTCCCTCAAAAGTGGGCCATCGAACAACATAAAAAAAGATTCAATTCAAATCAATAGTACCTGAGATTAGCGCGTTCAACCAAACTCACACTTCCACATTATACAACAAAGTACAAGTATATTAAATTTACCATTACAGAAAATTTATAAGTAAAAATGATTATTTGATTTAGAAATATCTAAATAAAAAAAAACAAAGAATTAAGATCATTTAGAAATTTCTTACAGGGTAGCTACGCCCCTGCCTTCCCTACCCTTCCCTACCTTCCTGCATACCTTCGTTCGCTTGAACTACGGAATTATTTATTTGCTAATCTTATTTCAGATTAGCAAATCTTGGTGTTCTTAAAACATTATAATTTTAAAGCCAATATCTATACGTTGGAAAACTAAATTACAATTAATTCAAATGCAAAGCGTTATTTTGTAGTAATTTTGTTTAATATTTGATATAGCTTTTTTATTTATGATCTGATTGAAATAATACACAAATTACATTTAAGTGGATTGAGCCGTTTCTGATATTACCACAACCGCACATACAAGAGACAAACAGACAAAAATTAACATACAACGATCAGTTACAATTTAATTATATGTATTTAACATTGCTTTTCTTATAAATTTCATCTAATATGTGAAATGAAATAATTACATTTACTGTACGTATTTTATTTAAATCGGAATTGAACATACAACCATCACTCCACCACGTTGTCGAAAATTTTATAATCAGAAAATTTAATATCAACACGTAATATCTCTAAAATTGGGCGAAAACTGGGAATTGCTACTTACTTGAAGCTAAAAAACCTTGTTTGAAATTACATTATACTAGTGTCATATGCATACATATTCTGATAAAAAATATTTGGTCAATAAATTACATTTTAAATTTCAATAACATGTCCTTATTATTTTTTATATTCGTTTTGCGATTTTATTTCAAAGTAACAATGAATATAGTATTTTCCAAGTGATTTACATATTTTACTATTAATTTTGTTTACATTTTTCATATTATAAGCTCAAACCAGTCTTCGGGCAGTCTGTCTTCCAGTTGTGGCGCATAGATACAAAGTGTGATTGTAAACGCGATAGGTTCGGTTTCGATTCCTACTCAAGAAAATTAAATATTTAATATTTCCGTTTCTTCGCTCTGGTGTCGAGACAAAGCGCGGCGTTGAGTTCCACCACTCAAGACGCAATGCCTCCAGAGCTCGGCGGAATATAGAGAACGGAGTTTCTTAACACTAAGTTCCTCCTGGCTATCCTGCTATGTGCGGAACACAGTGACGCTAAAAAAAATGGGGTGAGCACAGACCACAAACTGTGAGATATATTAATATTCAAATTAAAACATTTTTTCAAAACCTGTATAAATATAAAATAAACACCGCGTGCTTACTATCACAATAACGCTGTATCCCGCAAGTAACATTGTAGGCATAGAGAGCCTAGTATTAAGACACTCCAGCACTTTCTGCCGAATTGTGGGTTGAGTTGCGGCACTCAACGAAGCGCTTTACCTCGACACCAGAGGGAATAAAATGAAAATATTATATATTTTATTTCCTCGATAGCGAAATGAACCCATAACCTCTCGAGTTTACAGTCACGCGCTTCTACCCATGCGCTACGACTGGCCTCAAAAGAATTAGTAATAAATGAAAATTAAAATATACAATAGTCTCATGTATATTCAAAGCTACAACTTTAATGAAGAAAATATTCCAGGAAAAGGGAAAAATAACTAAATCATTGTTTGGAAAAAGGTTTAAATTAAGGTTCAATATTGACTATACTCGTAAGTTCATTTAGAACGGAAGATGTAACTTCCGCACCTTACATTGCATTGAACTATTTAAATTATTAACCGTTCTTTTTGATACAATTTCTTAATAATTGAGTCGTATTTTTAGCGTTTTTCAGTATCCGCTTGTTTTAAGACAGCTATCTATACTTTACATTATATTGAGTAAAATAGATGAAAACTTCCAGTTCCTACCGTGCTTGATATTTTATATCAGTTTTTGTGGCGGCGCAGTATCTGACTGTAAAAATGATGATTAGGGGTACGATCTTTTAGAAAAATCAATTATTGTCAATTCTCAACTAGCGAATCATATCAATGTACAAAACTTCACAAAAAAAAATCTGTCATAACTTAACTATTAAATAAATGACTTGACATACTGATGTGTCAGGATAATAAATCCAACTTTTTTTTCTGCTTACAGAATACAGTACAGAAATATAATTTTAAATCGTTTTATCACGAATATATAACAAAAAAATCGTTATGTAAAATTTTTATATCAGGCTGTAAATACGACACTAAGGTGTAAAATCAAAAAAATATAAATAAAAATATATCTTTAGTAAAAAAATATAATTATCGTTAGGGAAAAATTTACCTAAGACGTTTATATTACGGACGTTTTGTCCCGTATAAACAGCGTAGACAGAGAGAAACGTGTCAAGACACTGTTTTCCGATTTGGCCTGATTTCAAAACATTACGTGTTGAATGGCGGCACTGAACGCCGCTTTTTGCCTTTCCACAAAATAATTAATTCCTTAGACAGGGAATAAAATTCACAACCATCATACCTACATATATTTAGACACTGTATCATTTTGCCACGATGACTTATGTCATACATTTTTCAATTTAGCAACGATAACTTAAATAAAAATAAAACAAATAATATGTATCTTAAACAAATTTACTTTCATATAAATTCATTTAAAAAGATCTAGTGTACGAGCTTTTTGATGAAACGAAGTAATCAAATTTGTCTGTATTTATGTATCTCAAGAGAGACATTGTGACAAATTGGTGTGATCTCGTTGTCTCGTATTTTTATAAGCTTTTATATTCTACTAGCTCTTGCCCGTGGCTGTGTCTCCTCTGTTTGAACAGAAATAGCTAAGGCGTGTATGACAAATTCTAAATATCCAAGGTAGCTCTCACCGCAGGTACAGTGGGTTACATCGAAACTATTGATAAGATGCCTATATCCTTTCTCAATAACTAAACTATCCAACACAAAAATATTTTTTTAGTCCGAACCAGTATTCCCCGTCCCGACAGACAGTCCCGTCTGTCTGTCGCGAGCGTTTATTTTAACGCTTGGAGATGTCGAGTTGATATTCAAAGCATATACTTAGATCTACGGCCCCATGATTTAAAATGCATATGGCCGTTTATATCGCAAAAAACAGGTAGGTATTCATTCATACTTCCGATTGACCTAGAATTATGAAATTAGCTAGCCTCTACCGGTAGTACTAGTTCAGGAAAAAATCTTAAAACTATACATCATACATACACAATCACACATTTGAATTATATGAAACTCAGTGGAAACAATCGTTACAATGGCAGAGCCATATGCGGGATACAGCGTGAAGCTCAAAAAAATCAGCGTCGCGTTATTTACCTAACATTGACGATTCAATTAATTATTCACACAATATAAAATGCATTTAACGATTTCTGGTTAGAAAGTCTGGCTTTTAGCCGTGTGATCTCGACCTAGAATAGGATCATCCTGGTACTGGTGGTGTCGTAAGAGGCGACTAAAGTACGTGTGGTAGAGTCACGTCGCCAGCAATGGCAACATGCATGGGCAGACTTTGATTTCAATTGCGATTGCGAAAGCGGTGATTATGGTTTTGATCGAAGTAATTTTTTTTGTTTCACGCTGTATCTCGGGATACGGGAAAAAAATCCATATAATTTAAAACGTAAAAATGGTTGTGGATTTGATTTCCACTGGGGGGATTACCACTCAAGAATTCGAGATATATTTAAAAAATATGCGGGATACAGCGAAAACTAAAAAAATATTATTCAATGGTATCATGCACGTAGGGACCGTAGCGCTTAATTCTCCGTTCTCTGTGGCTTCCCCACTAGGGATAAAGCGTGAACTCAAAATGATATTCGTTTGTACATATTTATAGAGGCCTTCGTGGTGCAAGAGCACGAGTGTGTGACGTGACAGATAGTGGGTTCGATTTCTGTTTTTTATGTCTAAGTAGGCTATTTCAACCACTTAACACGCAGTGACTGAAAAAATTGGCGAAAGATGGAGAAAGAAATGTCTTAACATTAGGTTCAATCTGTGTTCAACCTTACCACGTGCGGGATACAGCGTGAAGCTGAAACAATAAATATTTTACCCATATACGTACCATTTTTTAACATTGATATGCACTATAGCTATTTCCGTGTTATATATATTTTTAAATTTTATTATAATTTAACAAATAATTTTAAAATATCATAACGACATGTTATCTATATCTACACAAATAATAGTATTTACTTAAGTACTATTTACTGTAACTAAATCAGCGATATACTGTAGTTTAATGTCTTCTATACATCTTTTATAATTTTTTTTTACAGGTAAGTCATGCGCTGTCGCACCTCACACAACTTCGTTCGCGTGGACTGTAAAACGTATGGAAATTTTACGATTGTTTTTTTAATGTTGTAGTGGCTGTTATGGCATAGTAGAAATACGCGACGTTTGTACGTTCGATCCCCACCCACGGTAGAAATTTATTTAAATGTTGTCCGCCCCAATAAACTAAGCGCAGCATAGAGTTCCGTCACTCAACACTTCAATACCCCGAAAACTATACAGATGGTTTGATACGAAGAGTCTTGACTCAAGGCTTCCTCTGTCTATACGTGTAAAATAATGTGTAGTTTTTAGTAAAAGTTACCTTTTAGATTTTCTCAACAGCCTGTATAAACGAATTTCGTAAGCGCCTTGTTAGCATATCAAAATCCGTGCTGTCTTTTCATTTCCTAAATAATACAAAGGTGTTACAATCGTTTGATCGACATTTGTAAATAATTCGTAGAATACATTCATCGTAATCTAAATTTACCAGAATATATCAATCAATAGAAAATGTTTTTATTCTTTGTTTGTGATTGTTCTATCTTTCTTAGACGGTTTGCATTTCCTCTTTTGTATTAATACGTCCGTTCATCGAGACATTGGGTATAGAGTGGCGAAACTTAACACCGCGCTTTGTGTTTATACAAAAGCGGAAATGATAAAAACTTTACAACTTTTTCAAACAGAAAATTTTATAAGTACAGTGGGAAATGTCTCAAATCAAATTACTTTAGGTAAATTTCGAAATCTTTATAAGTAAGTTATTAAATATTTTTATAATCGTTTTTGATTTCTGTCTTAATTATATTAATATTAAAGCAGATAATAATTAAACAAAAAAAACCTGTACTTACGCTGCAGTTGGCATATAGCAGAGTAGGCAAATGTAACCTAATATTAAGACCCTCCGTCTCCACTTATCGTACAACTTTCGAGACATTGTGCTGTGTTCAGTGGCAGAAATTTCACTTAATATGTTTTTTTTTAATTAAAATAAAGAAGACCAATATTTATCATAAAAACACACTGTATACCCCCTAATACATTTCTTCATCGTTGGTATACGGTAAACATTTATTTAATAGATTTTAAAAAATTGTAATGTTGTTAATGTAGCGAAAAAAAAAATCTGAACACTAGTAAGGGGAATTAAAGCGGACGAGTGTTGCTATAACTTAGTTAAGGATATTCATTTTTAATTTCTCTCTTCAATGCCGAGGAGACAATCTTTAAAAAAGATTAAATAGGTTCAGATGTTATGGTTTTTATCCAAAACTCAAAGCAATTACAAAAATATTTTTTTTTAAATAAGTCCAATCATAAAATTTTAAAAAGTTTTTAGAATGTGTATAAAAAAATTCACCTAGTGGTATTTGAATCCATGTGTCATGGAATGGAAACCAGAAACGGTAAAAGCTTAAGTCAAAAGCCAAGTATTTCGTATACCGATACACTTTTATTTTTTTTTTAAGTTTTCTAAAAAAGTATGCTTCTTTCCTATGTGTGAAATAACAATATCTTTAACTTAACTTTGAAAGAAATAAGACTTATCACAAAAACACATTTAATCCCTAAAACAACTCTACATCTTTTAATATAATATTAAAAGTCACTAAATATATGTATTATATTTATAATGTATAATTTAATGATTTTCTAAAGTTATTTTATGTATAATGTTCTGAGTGTAACAAAATAAATCCTATCCAAACGCTAGTAAGGACAATTAATGCGGGCGAGTGTCGCTAGAGTTATTTCTGCGCGCGCGCTGGACGGGCGCCAGCAGACGGCGGTATAGGGCTGCGAAATGAGATTTTTTCCTGTTTTTCGCTTTATTTACAATTATTTTTAACATTTTTAAAGTGTTGTTCCACACTTAGGAAAGAACAATACTTATTAAGAAAACGAATAAAAATATTCAACGTAGCGGGATTTGAACCCGCGCCTATTTGGAGACCACGCGCAAGGGCAAAACAAAGTCACACGAAAAAAGCGCTCTGACTAAATCTCACTCGGGAGATGATCATATTTATTCTCATTTCCTCGAAGTGGTAGACAAAGCGCAGTGTAGAGTTCCGCCACTTGAACAACCAATGTCTCGAAAGTTTTGCGGTTCGCAGATAACGAAGTTTTAACACTAGGTTTTACCGCTTTCTCTTTGGGAAAAGCACGATGTGACTTTTTTTATACTACTTCAGTATAAAAAAAAGTCGGTAAATAGAGATGGAAATATCTCTATGCCTACATTGCATTAACAAATACAAAATTTAGATTATTATTAATTTATTAATTTAATATACATTTTTTTTCTTTCGCAATTAAAAAATATTAATATATAATGTAAATAAGCAAGCAAGATTAATAGAATATAAAAAATACAAATTCTCTGGCGGATTACTTATCTTTTTAACATGAGAAACTCAATATATCATAATAAAAAATTAATAATAATAAATTGAGGCCAGTCGTGTCGCAGCGGCACGAAGTGTGACTGTAACCCGACTGGTTGTGGGTTCGATCCCCACTCGAGGATATGAAATATTTACTTAAATT
>DWAN01001349.1:0-18189 GCA_018230445.1 Heliconius hewitsoni | reverse complement strand
CAGATTATGAAAATAAACATCTGTCCAAATTTCACGTTTCTACGCACAGCGGTTAGGGCTGTGCGTAGAAACGTGTCCTTTTCTATATATAGGTAATACTAACGTATATTATATGTTTCTAGGTATATCTTATATAATGTCTTTATCAAGAAGATTATTATCGTAACTACATTTAACTGGTTTTACGTAACTCAAATTGCTAGTGATTTTCTATCCTCCTTTACAAATATAAAAATAACAGTTACTTTTGCTATAAGGCAATAATATGTTTTAAAAAAATAAACATAAAAATGAATGTAAATTTTATTAAAAAAAAAACAAAAAATATATTTTTTAAATCAACTTTCAAAAGATATAGAAAAATACAGATATTATGCAAAAGGAATTGAATTTATTATGTAAACAGATATTGTACGTTTAAATTTCCGCAGTCACCGACCGACTTAGCTTATAAGGATATAATTATATCTTTCTCTATTACGTGTATCAATACTTGCTCATAGATACAACACGGTTCTCCAATATGATTAATTAAATTAAATTAGTTATCTGTCATTGGATATTTATTTAGTTCATTTTCTAACAAATGAGGCCAGTCGTGGCGCAGTGGCATGAAGTTTCACTGCAAAACTGACTGGTTGTGGGTTCGGGGATCGAACCCACAACCAGTCAGATTTGCTCGAGGAGATGAAATATTTACTTCAATTTATATTTCCATTTCTTCGCTTTGGTGTTGAGGCTAAGCGCGGCGTTGAGTTCTGCCACCCAACACGCAATGCCTCCAGAATTCGGCAGAAAGTGGGGAAAGGGGTGTTTTAACACTAGGTTTCCTCTGCCTACATTGCTGTGTGCGAGATACAGCGTGAAGCAGATTTTTTTTCTAACAAATATATTATACATTACTGTGTCCTGAATATATGTAAATTAATAAATTGTCTTTATTGACTCAGTGTAATTGCTAAAAATCGCTTTAAATGTCTAATCTAAAATCTATTTTTATTAAAAGTCTAAGCCGGTCTCAATGCTGAGATCGATCTTGAGAGCGATTTTTTAAATACGGACCTATAGGTATCTGCTGCTACGTGCTGCCTTTTTTATTTGGATAACTCTATTAACATAACGAAATATTCGTTTTCCGTTTCCGCTACATAATGGAATATTCTCATATATACACGAGTATATATAAGATACATTACGAGTAATACTTATAAGTTTATAACATTTTTCCAAACTATAAATAAGGCTTTTTGTTTATTTTTACTGTAGACAAAGGGTTTAAAAGATACATAAATTAAATTAGGTTCACGCTATGTCCCGCACAGGCAGAGGCAGGCAGAGGGAACCTAGTGTTAAGACACTCCGTTCCCCACTTTCTGCCGAATTTTAGAGGCATAGCGTGTTGAGTGACAGTGAAAAGATACATATTATTTTTAAACATAAAATCATATCGATATTACGATTTGGCAAGGTTATATAACAATTACCGTTGTTAGAGTATTGAGGCTATAGATGGGACAAAAGCTTGCGACTGTAAACACGTCAGTTGTGGGTTCGATTCCAACTCTTGAGAATGAAATATTCAATATTTTTCTCGCTCTTGGTAACGAGAGTCCCCAGAATTCCACAGAAAGTGGTGATCGGAAATGTCTTAATGCGAACAGAGTGCCTGCACACTAGGTTGCCAGGTACAATCTACCTACGGTGCTATGTGCAGGAGACAGCGTGAAGCTAAAGATATATATATATAAAACAAAAACAGAGTGACTCATTACATCCACTCTGGACTGCAAAACGCAGATAATACAAAACAGCTATAAGGCTATTTAATAGACCAAGTTTAGTGTTTCCTTACATCTTATAACTGTACACATCAGTGCGTATAGTCCAAGCGCACACACACTCATACACACACAAGTACACATAAGTATTAGCTTAGTAAAGCAAGTAGCATCACAATAACGGTGTTTCGATGTGGTTCCCTTAAAATTTCCCTTGGCCGGTTAATCCTCTTGTCCGAGTGTGGGTTTATGACAATATGTAACCTGCGTCGAGTCGGCGGCATCTCGCAATAAGTTACTTTTGTTTGTAAGCTCTTAAAACTATACAGTATGTAAAACTTTCTCACATGCCTCGTTTAAGTACATATACAGTAGTGTCTTGCGTTTGACATTTAGAAGTGACGACGGACGGACGGTAAATTGTTTTAAGTTTCGTAAATTGGATTATATGTTATTTAATTATAAGTTTCTTGCATATTATTCTTATCTTATGGTATCATTTGTTTCTTTTGGGGTAAAGATAATCTAGTGAAAAAATCTTGAATATATATGTAATGCTTGCCAGCGTGAAGCTGATTTTTTTTTTGATTACATAAATTAAATTTGAACTTTAGGTTCAAATTAGCCTAATATCAACAATACAACCATAATGCCAATAATAAAAAATAACTTAACCAGCAAACAGATACAATAATGTGAGTTGATTTCTTATTCATAAATCTATATAAATATAGAAATATTTAAAAAAAAACAGTATAAATATATTAAAATAATAAACCATCTCAATACTTGGTATATACTGTAAAGCGAAGCGCGTACCGATTAAATGAGGTGCTCGCGTTTCTCCAGATAACCAAGCGGGATTCTCGTTTTCCCTCACTCCCATACAACTCGCGTTCAGCGTCCCTCTCCAGCCAGTATGCGCAGCCCCATCTCGCCGGCACCTCACCGTCGCCTTCCAGTCACATATTTTATTTGTCAGCCTTCCTGCATCCAGAACGGACTAAAGGTTCCTATACACAGAACGATCTTAGACTTTGCAGCGGCCTCACTCAAAACACTTTAGATTAAACGGATGCGCACTCAAGAGTTGCTGTGCCAACATTGCCGTGTGATGCATAGAGGATTTAAATCTTCGTCGTGTCGGGGACCTGCCAATAATATCCACCCACACAACTTACTGAACGCAATGGACGAAGTCAATTTTATGCTTATTGCTTGAGGATACATGAACGAATAAATGAACATCTTTGCTATATTATAAGAAGTTGCAGGATAAAAAAATATAGGTATTCATCATCATAAATAAATAATTTCTATTGTAACACATTACGGTAAGAAATACTTATTATTATCACTTTAATATATAACAAACGACGTTAAAAAAAATAAATCACAAAATAATAAGAATCTGAGCATGAATATATAAAAAAAATCAATACAAAGCCAGCGACTAGATACATTGGTCTTGTTACTTACTTTCTCATTTTTTCATTGTTTGGATGTAAGAGTGCACAGATTACTATACGAGAAGAGATTAGCCACGGCCCAGATCACGTCGTCTACTAAACGAATAAAAGCAACGGTAGGTATGGATTAGTGAATTATTAACTTATTCGTAGAAAGGCCTGTTCCCGAGCGGCTGTTATATATTAGGCCGAAGTAATGTAATGGGTGAGCCTTCGTGAACTATGTTGTTATAAATATAGATGAATGTTGTTGTTTTAAGATGGAATCTTGAGAATTGATGATGTAGTGTGTTAGATTTTTTTTTCAGTTTTAGCTACAGCTAAAACGCGGGATACATCCCGCTTTTTGCAAGATAGGTAGAGTTTTCCAAAGTGTTAGGATATTCCGTTCCCTACGTTCTCTCGAAATTCCTATGCATTGCGTTGCCGTCGAGGAGCGGAACTCAACGCTTCGTCTTTGCCTTAGTACCAGAGCAAAAAAATGAAAATATTAATAATTCATTTCACCGAGTAGGGATCGAATCCACAACGACCTCACGATGAGTTAGATACTTTACTAAAAAGCAAATGAAGCAATTTAGAACTTAACTAACAAGATATTATAAAAAAATTACTGTATAATATTAAAAATACAATTCATTAAGCTAATTACAACAATAAATCTAAAGTATATTCATGACGCAATGACCAATATGCTGTGAAAAAATATATTCAAAATTTTCCTTGTAGCCTAATGTTGAAAAATGTGTCCGCCTAATCACGTGGTCGAGTTAGACGCTAATTTATCATATTTTCAAATATGGTGATCGTCCGCCTACGAGCCTGACCGTTACAACTGGTTAAGGTTAATCACACACAGTTTCACGCTGTATCCCGTGTGTAGCAGGGTAGGTAGAGGGAACGTAGTGTTAGACACTACGTTCTTATTTTCCGCTAAATTCTGGAAGCATTGCGTGTTGAGTGGCGGTGACTTAATAGCGCGCTCGACATCAGAGTAAAGAAAATGTTAATATTAAATATTTCATTTTCTCAAGTGGAAATCGAACCCACAGCCTGTCACATTTGTGGCCACGACTGGCCACAGTGATAACTTTCAAATATTTAAAACAGTTGTAGGTACTATAAGAATATATATATATTTGCGAAAACCAGACAAATAAAACAAATTGAGTTCACACCATTATAACAGTACACAAACACTACTTTCAGAAAATCACCTTAAAACTGTTAGGTGTTTTATTTCAGAATGTAACTTTATAAATATTTTAGCGACCACGAAGCAGGCGTACATACGGACACACATACGTACGTGTACAAAATTGACCATAAGTATTTTACGATGAATTCTGATGCCGTCCTACCTTTACGGTCGCGCTTCACTGATGAGTCGACAGCTACATATTATTTGTTATTTACTTCATATAATGAAGTTCTTCATTAATTTACGCGATAGTTCCCGAGAAATACTTTAAATTTATATGTTCAATGGTCTCGTGTGGCTGTAAAATCGGATCCCATCACGCAGACTGGGAACTCGACGTGATGACTTCAAGGGAGAAAATGTTTTAGTATTCATTTACAATCACAATGTGTAGGTTTCTTAATTTTTTTTTATTTCGTACACGACATTTTATGAGTCAACTCCTCTGGTTTAAGGCGGCTTCATTTGGATATTTTTTTTTTATTTTCCAAAATGCAATTTAGTACTGTGAATTTTAAGTGCTCGTATAGTGATTTACAACTTTTTATATGTATATATATACTTACATGAGACGGTATGATCTTATGTATTTTTTAAATATTATAATTAATACATTTTTTATTCAGCTTTACGCTGTATCCCGCATCATAATAGGGTAGGAGGGAAACTATTGTTTATAAGACACTCCGTTAACCACCTTTCGCCGAATTTGCAATGCATTGCATGTTGAGTGGCAGAACTCGACTATTAATAAATAATAATTAGGTTCCCCGAGTGAGGATCAAACCCACAACCTTACCGTTACAGTTACATTCTTATGCCCTTGCGCCACCACGGCCTTAAATATTAATAATAATATTATTACTGATAATATTCAATAATTATCATTTTACAGTTCCGTAATGCATGAGATAAAAAGGGTAAAATAAAGCAAGATGATGACCAGGAAGAAAACCGGCCGTATTACTAATACCGAGAGAGACAAAGGAGGCGAACGAAGTTCACGCATATTTAAATAAATAAACTTAGCTACAGCGCTGCGGTTGTAAGGCGTATGCGCAGATCGTGTAGAAGCCACGAAAACCTTGAACTTGTGGATACGTCAACAAAATTTATTAGTTTTCCTAGACAAAAACTTATGACAATGTTTTATAGCGTTCAATGTGTACAATACACAAATTATAATATTATGAAGCATTTGAAATAGTTTTATTTATTCTTGCAAAAAAAAAATTATGAAGTGATATATGAATCTACAATTAGATATAATATAAACATACTCTTAAAAATAAATAATATAATTAGTAAAAACATGCCTACAAAAAATAAAATTGTACATAAAATAATATTAAACTTAAACATCTTAAGTAAATAAACAACTTATGTTTATTGATGCCGTACCTACATACATTGGTAGGAAAAACACCGAAAAAACACATCACTTTAAAAATTATCACACAATTTTGTATACAAATAAAACAGTCATTTTATTAGATTATAAATAAGACAAAAAAAATATGTTAATTTTATCATTGTTCGGCAAGTTGAAATGCCGCATTCATTTGAGTGTACTTGGTCGCTAACATCTCGAATAAATGGACGCGAATATTGTCTTGGCCGTGAGAAACGGATTCTCCCGATATGCCTTCTATACTTAGACACTGGACACTGCTTTGTTCGTGCCTTGATAGGTGCTTGTTGCATATAAATATCTATTGTGATTACGATTTACATAAAATAAAATAGTACTATTTTATCTATTAGTATGATATTAAATAAACGAGTTAAATTAAATCAGTTTCACGCTGTATCCCGCTCACAGCAGTCCCCGCACTCCGTTTCCCACTTTACGCCGAATTTTTCCAGACATTGCGTATTGAGTGGCGGAACTCAACGCCGAGCTTGGCACCAGAGCGAAGAAATATAAATATTAATAAATAACAATTCATTCCCTCCAGCGTCACGTCACAGTCAAAATCAAAAATATATTTTATAAAGATCAATTAATACATAGATAGACGTTAAAAAAATATTTGATACCTAAAAAAGCCTGTTGATATTCTTTCTATGGGAATGTGAGACGATAAAAAACAATTATCATTTGTTTAAAATATGTTAGCTGTAAATTTCAAGTAAGTATAACAGTGCAGTGAATGATATACTGATAATCTGTGTGCTAATGAGAACTACCAACATAGATTATATCGACGGATGACCCGTTGCCCGCTAGTTTAGAGAAAAAACGAACTTAGTTCCGCTACAGAGATTGAAGCTCGAATCAGATATCAAAAAAAAAACAATAAACACCGCTTAGAAACTGTATCGAAGAAAGGCAATGCTAGTGTCTAAGTAAAGGTCATTTATTTTAATTACAAAAGTATGCAATCTCGTACGTTTTCGTTATAATGCACGAGATCGTTATGTTACTACTATTAATATATTTTATCATTATTTCCTATATATAGATCTATAATTGATTATTTTTGGCTATTTACAATTTGTCTGTAAATTATTGTAAATATTGCGCTGAGATATGTACTTCCACAAAAAAAACGACTTAAAAGAAAAGGTTTGTTCAAAATATTAATATGTACCTTAGCAATATTAATATGGCAATAGCGCAAAGGTTAAAAAAAATCTTATTTAATATTTTTATAAAAATAAACTACAATCTACAGGCGGCTGCACTATCCTTTCTATATTGTACAATAGAAGATAAGAAATGTCATGAAGACATCACGAAATATGTCAACATTTTTGAGGCAAAAATTACGTCTGAACACGATAGTTGTAAGTTCAATTTTCAAAAGTAAAATCAAAAGCGTAGTCTGCACCTGCACCTAATATCGTATCCTACTAATATTATAAATGTCAGTTTGTGGGGATGGATACAACTGGAACAAACCTGTTTCAAGCAAACACTACTGAAACTTTACAGTAATATATGCTATATTTTATTTAAAAATGTTGTATAATTTTGCTTAAACACAACAAAACACTTGAGCAGGCGAAGCCTCGTTTAAGTCGCTAGCCGTGCAATAAATAGTTAATTGACAGAATAAACCAGTAATCTTATATTTCTTGAAGAAAAACTGTAAAAATTTAAATAATATTTATTTATAATGTGTTTGCTTATTGTTACACTAACCTTCAACAGTTCGCTATTTTTTGTAAAATGGTTTCCTTTTGGCCTTTACAAATCATTTAAATAAAAGAACATCATATTCAGTTACTTTGTTGGAATTAAGAATCAACTAAATGTTTATATTTAGTAGATCTTATCAATATACTAATTGTTCAAATTTAGAGAACAATTTAATAAATTAATTATTTTAATTATTTAGTCTTTATGATTGTGGTAACAATTTTTGGGTCCGTCAAGCATAGTATATTTTCTTTATATTATTGCCTTGTTTAGTAATTGAGAAATTTGGGTGAATACATATTTAATTTAATAATAATTCTTTCTTCCATTCTATACTTTTCTCGCACTATTATTATTCACCCAATAGTTGCGAGTCAAATGGGGGATCCCACAGTTACACTTTCTTTGAAAAGAGAGGAAACAAAACAACAATTGTATAACAAACATTTCTCCAAGACGATATTGAACTTACAACCACGTAAAATCACTCTACAAAAAGCTCACGCTGAAGTCATATATACAAAAATAAAACAAAAATCAGATATAATTTTTTACTTTAAAAAAACATGTAAAAATATAATTACATTTACAACAATACGATACACAAAACGGCAGTGTCATCATAATATCTTAAGTATATAAATAACGTATTCTTAACGAAGCCGTCCACCGGTAGGTGAAACGCGTCGTCCAGTGTCACAACAAGGCTGACGGTTATGGGAACAATTGTGAATAATTTTCCTTGTTCCTCGTCGGAAAACCTTGCGCATCGCAGAGGTCACGTCTTGCGGACCAAATGTATTACGTATTTGCAATAATTTTATTGCTTACTCCTGCTAATTATTTATTTTTTAATGTAAAGACCGAAAAGGGGTTTAGTATGTTGAGGCCAAAGTTGGTGTTGGAGCACAAACTTTTGCAGTAAGGTTGAAGGTTCAATTCCCACTCGAGGAAATGTAATATTTAATATTTTCATTTCTTCGATCTGATGACACAGCAAAGCGCATCATCGAGGTCCGCCACTGAACACGAAATGGCTCCAGAATTCGGCGAGAGAGGGGTGCGGAGTGTCTAAACACTAGTCTGCCTACCATGCTAAATGCAGGATCCGTGACTTTGACAGAACTAAAACAAACACACAATTGTCATTGGTAAATTCCTCGGGAATTTATTAAAATTTATTTAAAACCTGAAATACGCGAAATACAAATATGAATAAAAAAATCTAATTTATACATAAAATTTAAACATTTTGAGCTTGATTTATTATTACTAATCATCGAGGCATTAGAGTAAAAAATAACGACTGTATCGTCGTCTGCGACTCACTTTGGCACAAGGATATAAAACACCTATTAACAAAATTATATATCTCTTAACAAACATAAGCAGATTTTTTATGTATATCCATTATATTTATCAAAATACGAACCTTCTAAGCGATTAGCCATATGACATTTTTTGCTGGCTGTTTAAAATGCTTTTATAATTAGATGTAAGGTCTTTCCGTACTTTAAATTTACAGATTTGCAAAAGTAATATTAAAATTTATGATTTGTAATGATTAAGATATGAATCAGGTAAATACATCCTTAATTCTCCTTTTTTGAGGTATTTATTATGTGTTAGCGACTTTTTACTCTAAAATATATGTCCAGTTGGGGCTCAAAAAATATAATTTAAAATATATATTTAATCGCGCTTGTCCAAATATGTAAATGAGATATTTGTCTGTCCATATGTAATATTGTGCGACTAACTTTGTGCGATGTTCACAAAAAAATCATTCCTAATAAAGCAAGACGTATGTATAAAATCACATAATTAAATTATTTATATAAATTTTGTGTCAATCTTTCTCTTGGTCTCACTATCGAGTCGAATGTTATTTCCTAAATATAACATTATTTAGAAGCACAACAGCATTAGGTTATTTAGAAAGATTCATAGGTAGAGTTTTCAGACTGCAAATATCAACAAATACGTTATTATTATGTGTTCATCAAGAAAAGTTGATGGGGAATGATATTTCTTGTTCATTAGCCCAAAATTATGTGGCGAAACACTCGCATTTGGTACCTATGTTGTGTAGCTACTAGCGTTAAATTTATAATTTTACAGCTATGCCTTAAAGGTTGTCACGCGTCATTCAGCTATGTCTCAATTCATAATACTCTTATTTTGTGTCTTTCTTTTTCATTAAATTGTTTCTTCAGCAAACAAAATTGCAATCAATCTAATACAATATGCATCATTATGTATCTGCATATCGTATTAGTACATGATACGGAGGATGTAAGGGAGAACGATCCCATCTCAGTACTCCTACTCAACCTCATCTGCACGTGGTGCACTCTGTCGAACAATGAAAGAGGCTCTGGTGACCGAATAATGGTGGTCTAACTATCCCACTTATACGAGTATAAGTACGTAGCAAAGTATCAGACTGATAACGGGCAGCAGTGTTACCGGTGCGAAAAGCTACGTCTTGCGATCACCAACAAGCCTACCCAGCGTAGTGTTTACGGACAAAATCCTTAATGGTACAGTACAACCACGCATAAAGACCCTCAGTTCCTAGTCCCTCCACTATTCCAAGCCGAGATGGCAGTTGGCAGCAGCAACGGCTGGCGGATGATTATTAAAAGTTAGCGAAAAATCTATACTTGCATGTCTTCCATATTAAATTAAATATTTAATACCGTCTCGTTTTCGGGAAAATTTCGAAAGACATAAAGAAACAGTATTATGGTCTTCTTTTTCAAAAAGTAATAAAACCATAGTGAAAAATTACCTAAACTTATTCACCTGCATCGAGCAGTGCGGGGAGGTAATATCCCCCAAATTGTTTACTAATGCATTGAAAGCACTCTGACTCAGTCTTCGGATTAACTTGGATAAAACCAAGATAATGGTCAACGAACGTGTCATACCGAAAACCGGAACTAAATGTACTCAAGTCGAAGTTGTTCAGGAATATGTCTACCTTGGCCTGTACAGTTAGGTAGAAACAACTTCGAGATGGAGGCTCGCTCGAGAACATAGCTTGACATAGCCCAAGTATTAGCAGGCTGATGTTGCAGTGAGATAAACACATTTGTCGCAGCAGCAGTGACCGTTGGGGTAAACGCTCTCTAGAGTGGAGACCACGTCTCGGCAAGCGTAATGTAAGACATCTTCAGCTAGATGGGGTGACGACGACATTTGTAAAGTGGCTGGCAACAGCTGGATGCGATGAGCTGAAGATCGAGCTCAGAGGCGTGTCATTAGAGAGGCCTATGTCCAGCAGTGAACGAGGGCAGGCTGACGGTAATGATTTTATTTGATTATATTAGACTTATATTTCGTAAATTCATCAATTACTTTACAAGAAGTGAAAATTTATAGATTTTTCATAGTACATTTTATTAATTTATAGATATTTCATAATTAATTTCATACAAAATACGTCCGCAAACTTAAGTTTGTCAACTTTAATTTTTTTTTCTGAAATGAGTACGGAACTCTCGGTATGTGAGTCTGACTTGCATTTAACCGGTTTTTTTTACAATAACTGTTATACCTCCTTACAATAATACTATTATCACTCTAAATATTTAATTCCGCATCGTAAAAATTTTAAATGTCCTGTGGATAATCGAATATAAAAAAGTAAAAATATATTTTCAATTCAGTTCATAAAATTAATTAATAAAAGATCGTGCTTTGTAGGTTTACAAATATGGCTACAATACATTGAGAGATGTAACCTTTCTAATTGCAACACGAAACAGTAATTTTACTATGCATTTGTTACAAAATCGGCAGTTTTCTCATCTGGTTATAAAACTATGGTGCATATGTAATATAGTAACGATTTCCTAACTCCGAAGTAATCTAGTAATGAGCAATCTGAGGGACTCTCTCTCGTTTCACATGGTGAAAGTTTATTGCGTAAGAGACTGTATCTACCACAAATCATAGAAAATTCTTGTTCACGTAACAACACATGTAAACACTATGCCCTTTTTAAATAATATGGATGATTAACTATAATATATGTAACTATCGATGCAAAAATTAACGATGTAGTATTTTTAATTCTTTGTTAAAATGCGTTTAAAAAGACGCCTTACTAAAAGTTTAGAGAGTTGTTACGCCCACAATAGTAAAACTTTAGATAAATTCAAATATAAAAACAGCATCATCTGAAATTTTATATATAAAAATGTCGAGCTGTTTAACCTAATAAACTATACGTTTGGTCCGCAATCTCTAAGTATTGACTGCTTTGCTTATTTTTTTTGGCCATTTTTGGACGGCGAATATAATTTCGATATTTAAATATGATAAAATTGAGCATATCCTCACATTTACTATTATATAATATTTTTCAGCATTAGAATTTTTTTTGTGTTACTCATGACTTATATTTGAATATTATATTTTGTGTTGAGAAGGATAAAAACTGGACAAACGCGAGTCGCGTTTGCCCACCCAGGGTTTCGTACAAAAAATTTTGAGGTCTTGAGCTGTTTCTGAAATTCAAGCTAAGCTTAGCCAGAGCCCTTTTATGTGATTACTTGAACTAGCGGCTTTTTCGCCCACTTTTATTGTTATTTTTTTTTACGATTTCACCACAAATGTATAGTTTTCAGATCTTTATCCTGAATTAGTATTACCTGTAAATGCTAGCTGCTAAATTTCTATTCTATTAATTTTGATTCCTTTTAAATTATCGAAAGATGCGTTTATATCTTTACGGCCATGTCTTTTTTTAAGTACATGTAAAAATACGTGTTTTTAGGAAATTGTGGGGTCGTAGATCTGAGTATATGGCTTGAAATTTAACTCGATATCTCCAAGCGTTCCTGAGATAAAGACTCTTAACTGACGCACTGACAGACCGACAGACGGACGGACAACAAAATGATCTTATAAGAGCCCTAAAACTCTAAAAAAAAACAATGTACGTCTGAGTGAAATATAAAAAAAAACTATATAAAAGAAAAAAAAGCTCGAAGATCAGTTTTTCATATGAATTACGGTTATATGACTGAAGATACTAATATTATTAAATTATTAGGACTGACCTGCGTGCTTGCAAATATAAATAAACATACTGTAAATGTTGGATTAAAATCAGAGCCGAACAAAGGCAGTAATAATTTTTGATAACAAAACATTTGAAGATTTATAATAATCACAAACAAAACTCAAAATTTCTTCATAAATGAAATGAATATAGATATTTATTGGAAAACAAACAATGTGATCATATCTTAGGATTTAGTCTTGTAAAGAAAACATGCTTATAATTGAAGAACATGTAAGTAGTGAGTCAATGGGACAGACGGGTCGCGGTCGGGACGGTTCTCGGAACTCTTTTGTTGCTGCATATCATTCTCGTCGTCCAAAACAGATTTTTGATTAATATTAACCGAAAATAGTTGTTCGGATTGTTTTATCCTTAAGCGTAAGCGGGTTTTTACTAACATGTTGTAACAAAATAAAAGCCAGTCAAGTGCGAGTCGGATACACACCGAGAGTTCCGTATCAATTTCAGGATTGCTCAATAGGAAGTATTTACAACTTATAAAAGTTGGTAAATTAATGTATTCTAATGATGTTTTCTAATGGTTTCTTTGTAATGGTTTCTAGCAAATATAAATTCATATTACATATGAATTTATTTTTTTGCCCCAAAGATCTGAACATTTTATTTTAATTTCAGTTTGATACCTTCACGCGATTTGCACATAAATATATGGTCTTGGCAGACTCAGTGATCTATTTTTTTTTATTTACGTATAATATTATATAATATTTTTATTTATTACATTTTTCTGAGTGTAATACTGTTTTTCTAAACAGTATACAATAAAAGTATACAAGGAAATTTAAAACTTTCATATTTTGATGTAAATGTAAAAATATTTATCAACATTGTAATTTAATACTCATCTGAAAATAAAAAGCACATAAAGCGTTTCGGACTGGCGATGTGAAAGGCTGTTGATGTGACGCGTCCGCGATGTTGTAGCTTCGGTCCTGTAGGTCGACAGCGGCAGGTAACGACACAACGACACGCGCCATATTTAGAATTTAATATTATTTACAGCTAACGACAATTTGTTTGTATAAACATGTAACTTAACTTAGCTTCATGCTGTATCCCCAAAGGGCTAGTCAGAGAGAACGGAGCGCTCAAAGCTACTCTCTCTCTCTCTCTGCATAAGTCTTTCGTCTCGTCCACTATCATCAACCTCTTCATACATGCCCTCCGGTCCTCATGCTTTTTACGTAACCAACCTCCAGTATCTATAAAAGTATAGTATATATAAAAGTAGGTATGTACAAATACAATGTAGTAAATAATATTTACTTTTCTAATAATTGGAACAAATCGATTCTGTTGATACTTTCTCGATTTCAAATCCAAGTCGAATTCATTCATTTTATAATAAGCACAATTTGATTAAACCGTTTGGATAATATAAAAGAAATGTTGTATAGGTATATTTCAATAGCCGTATGTCGTCTACAGTAAACGTCTCCTTCAATATTTCTTTATTCAACTAAACGATCTGAATGCATTCCAAGATGGAAGACCAGTTTAAAAATGACGAAGTGATCAGAGTATAAAAACTAAATATTACATAATATATTAGACAATCAATTTTCTACATTAAATATTTTGTCTGTCCTTATAATAGGTAAAAGTAGTGTAGTAGGTACATTATTAACCAATGACACAATAGAACTCTCTTAATTACCTCGTTCATAGAACATAAATCAAAAATATGTCATTAATTTATAACTTGTACGGAGTCAGTACTTGTAATAATGTTAGTTCACTCTTGTAGAGTGATACTCGTATAATGCACTAGGTGACCTTTACGGCAGCATGTCTGCAAGCATGACGTCATATGACAATAATCAGCTTAGCCTAGATTTTAAAAAATCTATTAAATCAGCTTCACGCTGTATTCCGCAAGCAGCAGGATAGACAGAGGGAAGTACGTGTTAAGATACTCCATTCCCTATTTAAGATACTCCATTTCCTTGAGTGGGGATCGAACACACAACCAGTCGCGTTTACAGTTTGTGCTTCTCGTTCGCGTTCACACTTTGTGCTTTGCGCCACGATTGGCCATAGATAGACATCTAGCCTAGATATTATTTACAATAATCTCGAACGTGGCACCGGACTGTAAGCTTTGAGTAGTTAGCTACAATAAAAAGTGTAACGCAATTAGAGGCCGGCCATCTCCGACGTGGGTGTAGCGGTCAGACACAATTCTTAATCAAACGACAATTACCCATATTAAAACAACCAATACCGTCGAGTGGGTCCCAAGGCCTTTACCCACGTTTGGGAGAACGTTGTATCGCAATATTGAGGCTCCTTTGTTACGTGGGACCACCATTTGTTGTTCCGCGTCAATACGAATGTAAATAAACAAGATAACATCTAGAGTATTAAGATAGTATGTCCGTAGCTAGTGACGATGGCAACTGAGGCACGGAACTGGAAAATTAAATCACTTCATATACGATGACATCAACGCTTAATACAAAATCGTAAGCTGCAATGACAAATTGGCAATTATTGTAAAACAAACACACAGTGGGTGTGGAATACATATATTTATCATTTACTTTTGCCACGTAATAACTTGAAATTTGTTTCACTATAGTCACCTATGTCGATATTATGATAATACTTTAACAATATTACAACGTTTATTAAACACTGTCACCCGCTTCAGATATTTATCGTATTTTATTTTATTTTATCGAAAATATATTCATTTATTAGCATGAATATAAAAAAAATATGATACGAAAGAAAATTTAAATTATTTCAGTTAATTTACAATGTTTATAGCATTGAAATTCAATGTCAACGAAATTTAACAAATTGGCTATTAGGCTGTATGAACATACATGCATATAAACCTACATACAAGCTTCATATGTGCTTGAAAGATAAAAAATATAGTAAAGAATGTTTTTATAGTAGCTGGAGTCATTTTAATATTAAAGGAATATATTTTAGTCCACAAATTCTACTTTACACTTAAAATTAAATTGAGTTGGTTGTCTACAAACGAAAGAGTCAACAATTTCGACAAAGTGACGTTTACTTTTAAGAAATTCGAAAAATATAAAATGGTAACCATTTGTCATGAGTTTACTCACCTACTTACAATCACATCGCTTGTTTTTTTTTTTATTTTAAAATAACGTTTTGTAGTTTAAAAAGATCTGCTCTACTTTTCTTTGATTTCATTCGTAAAAATCTTTTACGTATTGCTGTTTGATTGCAACAACTATATTCTTTACAAAATATACGGCAATCAAAATATTTATCAACAGAAGAGCTGTATTCAGTGAAACAAAGAGATTTAAAACATAAAATTTGACTAAAACCCACCTACACACCTACTTGCATGTTAAATGTAGATACTGTTGGAATTAACTCCAAAAAAAACTCGAATCACCATTTATAGCAATAAGACAACGTAGTTCATTAACTCGGTTAACCTCACCTACGCTGGAGTAACTAACACCTTTGTTTTTTTTAATGTAAAAAAAACATCAAAAGCTTGACGTCTTTATCTAAGATTATTCACAAGGACTATTTTGTAATAAAATAATAATTCTATCATAAAAATAAACACTGTAAGTATAGACCAAAGATCAAACAGCTTAAATTATTTGAATTTAGTAATAGAAGATAATTTAATAGTAAATATTCTTTTTCTATAACAAAGTTATTAAAAAATAGTAGTAGTATGAAAGTTGATATAATAATATTTTTTAACGAAAAAGGTAAATTAATATTTTTCTTTATATTTTGATAGATATTAGATATGGTTGAAGGCTATCATTCGACTTGTATCTTTAGACATTGGTTATATATGTATGTCTAGTTCCACCATTCCCTATATCTTCTTTTCTCTTTATGGTAATAATGTAAATTTCTTGACGTTTATAAAGATTACGAAGAAGTAAATTTTTGGTACATTTAAACCGTAGCCTGTACAAGTAAAAACGTAAAAACTAGGGCATAGATAATAGTGTATGAATGAAAATGGCATCTCAAGATCGATCTCAGAGTTGAGGACGGTTTATACGTACGGGACTGGACTGGACTGTATTATCAGTTATGTATATTGAAAGTCATCTATAAATAACTAATATATTATTAAAATGGCAAAATAGCTCGAAATATTTCAGAACAAAAGCAAATGCATGCATTTTAAAATGTTAACCACAACCGATAAATAAATACAATTGATATAGTAAATGATAGAGTAAAATGTGTGATAGAGTAAATAATAATATATTCATAAATACAGTGTGTTTCTGAATTTTACATTAACCTGCCGCGTCAAATGAATACGCTTGGAGTTGCAGACAATGAATTATGGACAGCGGCCGCCATTGAATTAAACAAACGATAAACTCGTATTTTATTTAGACCACTTTTGTGGGATGAGTCAAATATTATATTATCGTGGTTATATTATTATGACTGGACACGACAGGATGTGGGTTCGATTATCACTCGAGGAAATGAAATATTTAATATTTTCTTTTCTTCGCCCTGCTGTTAAGTTCCGCTAATTAACACGCAATCGTTCAAAACTCAGTAGAAAATGGAGAACGGAATGTTTTAACACTAGGTTCGCTCTACTTAACCTACTGTGTGCGTGCTATTTTTTTACAGTAAAAAAATATATATACATAACATATACTATAAGTTATTAAATAATATACTATGTCTATTAACTAATACGTTAATTCGTTTTGCAAATAAAAATGGACATTAGTTGTCAATATTTCTAAAATATATTTATTTTTATAAGCTATGAATTATTTAAATTTAATCATATTTATAGCAATACTACGGTGAAACTGCGTTATTTCTTACGGAGCATTAACCCTCTGCGACCGACGTGGTAGTCCCATAGACACCGCGAAATATAAAATTCAGTTTATTACCACTGATTTTCAAAGTTAATCACCGCGTAAGCTCATTTCAGTACCTGTCATGTTCTGTCTTTATTTTAGATTATGTGTGTTTTTGTATTATTTTGTGTTGTTTTAGAATTAGATTTTATTTATATAAATTAAAAATAAAATTAATTTATATTTTTGTTATTACGGCCGTGAAACTTGTCGGTTGTTTATTTATAAAAAAATGCTGGATAAAAAAATTCTGGCAATGATGATAAATTTAAGAGAGACAGATTTTTAAAAAACTGAACTGAAATGAAAAATAGTCAAAGGAGACTAATTAACTATCACTAGACAGAATACAGGCATCCTTCATCCACCTATAGTTGACTGTATCTAAACAAATGACAAATAACTTTGTCTTATTATTCTGACAAAAATAAAAAAGGAGACTAAATACTGTTTCTGATTGTACGAAGGCAATTTTCTTTTGATAATTATCAAAAGACGATGTTATCTTAAGACTGTCTCATTTTGTATTCAACGTTAGAATGTATTTGATATTTTCGAGATTGATTAAAGTAATAGTCAATTTTCCAAATATTCATTGTTAAATATATATATATATATATATATATATATATATAT
>DWAN01001348.1:0-18190 GCA_018230445.1 Heliconius hewitsoni | reverse complement strand
CGGCGTTGAGTTCTGCCACTTAACACGCAATGCCTCCGGAATTCGGCAGAAAGTGATTTATTTATTTATTTTTTCTACTTTTTTTGGTCAATTAGTTGTGGGTTGACAAGTATTTAACTATAAAATTTAAATAATTACTTTAAATATTCTTTTGTTTCTTTTAAATTTTCTTGAAATTTCGAATAGGATACCGTAAATATTAATAGTACTCGCCAATAAATGTTAAGAGACCTGTTACAGATAGACGAAAACTTTTATTTGTTTATGTTGTTAATACTTGGTTATGTATGTACTGTATGATTAATTTTAACAATGGTGGCGGATTCTATACCTGTGCAAAATGCGTCTAAAATATTGGAGACATATCTGATATTGTAAAATAATGATTATTTTTATTATTATTAAGGTTAAGGACTACTAGTTTACTCAATGTTAGACAATTTGACGTTTCTAAACAGATTTCTCGCTACGTTTACTATGCCCCCTACTCAAAACATAAAAAAATATGTGAAAACAAAAACTAAATATACAAACAATTCCAATCCCAGATGTCGGTGGGCCTACAAAGGCGCGTGCCCGCGTTGGACGAGGCGGGGGGCGGCGTGCCGGCCGCGTGGAAGTCCAGCGAGCCCCCGTTCCCATCGTTCGCCCCCCCAGCAGGCTCCCCAGCGGGCCCAGCCTTCGCAGCCTCGCCAGCACCTTCAACTCCAGGTCCAGGACCTGGTTTCGCTGGTCCGTACGCCGCAGCCGGCCCGTTCGGCAGCCCCTCGGCTAGGCCAGGCTCGGGGGGTGGTTTCCCCCCTGGCCCTCAACAGGGTCACTTCCCCGGGCCAGGGTTCGCGCCCCCCGGATCTCCGTTCCACCCACACCCGCCACATCCGCCGATGCCGCCGCATCCACACATGATGGCGCCGCTCCCGCCACCTGTTGACAGGTTAGTTAAGTTTGTTTTTGTTTTTTTTTTTGTTTTTAGGTAAATTTTTTGGAGTTAAACTCACCATTTGTACTGACTGTGTTTTTTTGTCGTTTGTAATTAAATTATGTAAAGGAAATAACTTTTAGATCGTAGAATTTTGAATAATGAAACTCATAAGTTGAGAGCACCTATCCGTGACCCCTGAAACTTACAGGTGTAAGCTGCAGGGGCTCTTTCCAATGGTTAATATATTTCTCTCGTTTCACTGATCGAGCTCAATATGGCTAATCAAATAGAATGTTTTTTTTTCGAATGGGTCCTATGATGGTCTTTACAGCGTCACCGGCAAGAGTAGCTCGCCCCCCTGATGAAAAAGTGCGAATTTAGATAAATAAATCTCGCTTTTTATACGATTTAGTTACCTAAACGTATTGCCATAGGAAGTGAATAGAAATACGCATTATTATCGGTAAATTAAATAATTTGACACAATTTATTTTTATCTAACACATTTTTTGAAGATGTGTTTTTTTAGAAAAAAATAATATATAATCTATATTTTACATACAAAATATGTATTTTTAAGTGGAAATACTTTTTTAGAAAAATATTAAATTTTACTTCTCAGTTATTGTTATTTAGCTTCACGTTGTATCCCGAAACAGCAGGTTAGGCAGAGGGACCCTGGGGACCTAGTGTTAAGACAGGGTGGAGAACATTTACCTTCCAATTCAGGAGGCACTGCGTATTGAGTGGCGGAACTCAACGCCCCCGCGTTACTTCGTTATAAAAGCGAAAAAATGAACATATTATTTTATTCCCTCGAGTGGGAGTCGAAGCCTCACGACAATTCTCAGTTTTCCAATGTCTTTAAATTGGTGGTGATTTGAGCAAATACAGCAAAAATGTCACGGAATATTTGATGTCAAACATTGGACATTGGTGTTATTTAACCATTTGCCTTTTTAAATTTGAGTTGAGTTATAGGTTAACTTTCTTTATTTCTTTTTCTTATTAGGATCAAATGCACAGGAATCGCGTTAACAATTATGCCACGGTACGGCTGCCGCTGCCTATGCCGCTGCGCCTTATGGTCTTTGTTTTATAATTCTTTTTATAGCTATCCCGTAAAACAGTGTAGGCATATGGAAGAATCTAGAGTCTATACATTCTGTTTACAGAGCGGAACTCAACGCCGCTCTTTGTCTTTCTGCACATAGAGCGTACTGGTTTTACACACATAAGTTATTTTGTGCTTTTCTAATGGTACTTTTCAACTATCTAGTGGTACTTTTGATATAACTTTGTATAGAATTACGCAGTCTTCTGTTGTTAACAACCGTTAGATCGATAGCTAGAGGTACGATTGCTTTACGTGCCATCTAAAGCACAAAATTCCATTGCACACCCATCCACTTCTATCGGGAGTGAAACTATCCGTAAAAAATATATAATATGTATATTTACATAATATTTTTAGTTTAACGCTGTATCCTGCATAATAGGACATTCCGTTCTCCGCGCATAGCCCAATGTTCGAGATATTGCGTGTTAATAGGTGGAACTGAATCCGCTATTTGTCTTATAATCATAGCGTGGAAATGAAAAGAGAAGCGCGGTAAGAGTAGGAGCGAGAAAATCTTAACCTGTGTAGAACTATTATCCACCACAATCTTGAACACTGCCCCTTCCCTTGTAAATAGAGATAATAAAGCTAAGTAGCCGCTGGTGTGGCATTTTTCCAGTGTTCAAGATATGGTTACAAATGTCAGTAAGTATGATCACACCAAGAGAGCCCAACGATTTCCATGCTTCGATCGTAATGTCGTCAGGTCCACCGGTTTTCCATTTTTCATGCGTCGAAGGAAATTCGTAGTTTCCTCAAGGGTTATTGGGGCAATAAGCCCGAGGTTAGGCAGTGGGGCGTGATGAAGACTGCATGGATGCTAAGTGTTCAGCAACTTCTGGAAGTAGCTTCTACTCTGTAGTCATCTACAGACGTAGTCATCTCTGGGAAGGAGAGATGTAGAAGCTACTTCCAGATGAGCAGTGTGCCCTGGGGATCTCTGATGTAAAGACATTTTGCGATATTCGTATTCACGATGGCAGATCAGACGCAATACGGGTTCTCAAAATATTTTCTCCCTGCTGCTGCTGATGATGTGCCTGCGATGCGATGTGCGATGAGCCTGCGCGTCGTACAGCCGTACTCAGTCTCTTGTTATTTCGTTCCATACAAGGGTTGGATGGCGCTTTTTATTTTTAAAAACGACTGCCATCTGGCTTCCAAAATTCCATTGTGGGGCAAAACCGAGGGAGGAGGTATAGGTCAGATAGAAAAGGGAGAAGGATAGGAAAAAAAGATTGATTAAAAGAAGGAGACACCACTTTTATGGGTTGAATGGAGGAACAACATGCGGTGACTCGAGGTCAAGAACAAATATCGGACTGATATTGGTCAGGGCACCCTCTGAATACCACCACCTAGTACCTGTCTAACATGCGAATGTCAGAGTACATAGCGAAGAGTGCCAGTATACTCATAATAAGTAACGTTATAATAATATAAATTTTGTTATAAGTTATTTAATAAGATAGTCATTTACGTAATCAGGTCTTTTGATATTCACGATTTTTAAACATTTAAAATTATATCCGTGACAAATATCTAACAATTTACCTTAAAAAATACTAATAAATCTTTACTTAAATTAAACAGGCTCAAATCAAAATAACCAATGCTAGATATGATCTTATGACCTTCGCGTGTTCGAGACGAAACAAGTGAAACGTCATTTGTCAATGTCCCTTCACAATTTTCGGTATATCGACAGACAAATGTACACACAATTATTTATATACGAAAAGGAGACGAAGTTATTAAGTGACTAAGATTTTTTTTATATAACAGGACTCTATTACCAATTTGAGGAACGTATTCGATGGTGGAAACCAACGCCGCGTTATGTCTGTCTGTAGAAGAAACTACTTAGCATTCAATATTTTCATTTTTCACCGTGCAGGTGCCCATCGCGTTGCAGGGTGAGTTCTATGATATGAGAACTTAATGTTGCACTTTACTTCCATGTTGAGCGGCTCAACACCGCACTTTATCTTGTTACCAGAACGAGGAAATAAGAATAGTTCGTTCCCTCGAGTGTCAGTCAGCTTATATGACATAATTAAGTTATATTCTTTAAAAATTAACTAGGAATATTATTGCTATAAGTGAAGGAATAAAACCTCAGAACAACCAAATCACTCTTAACGTTGTAAATGTTATTGACAATGATAGACCTTGTTGTGCTTAGTAAGCTTAACTAATAAGAGTCGTAATTCCTGAGGATTACAAATTCAAAGCCTTTAGATTTTTTTAGTAGTACCTATAGGTTATACGTTTGATTAAAATTGATACTTTTTATATGATATATAGCTATTGATGAGATGCATTCCGAAAACATTACGAATTATTAAAATATTTGTTTGTATATGACTATATAAAGGTTGATAGAGGAAACCTGGGAACTTATTATTTATTATCCATTACCCTCCGTTACCATTGAGACATTTCTTTTCCCAACTTTCTACCTGATTTCTGGTGGCATTACGTTTTGAGTGCCAGAACTCAACGCCACGAGGATATAAAAATATTAAATATATAATTTCTTCGAGTGGGAATGGAACCCACAACCTGCCATGTTCACACTCGCTTACTTATGCCCTGCGCCACAACTGGGGCTAAAGTTTAAGTGTAACATATACTTATTTATAATATTTAATCCATATACGGTCCTAACCTCATTCTGACTCCATTTTGACACAAAATAAAGTATTTTAAGAAAAAAAATAGCTAAAGCACGACGACGGTAACGCGAATTATCCGTTTTGCATCTGTGTGCGTCTTTCTGATTCTGTGTGCGCGAGCTATAAACTCTGTCTGCGCCTGTGTGAGTGCAAATAAATGTAGGTGAATGTATATATCTATGTATGTATGTTGGACTGTTGTGTAGAGAAGTGTTATTTGTATTTTGTTTTTTTTTGTGGTGATGTTTGGGTAATGATTTGGTAATATTGTGCCCTGTGTTGTTTTTATTTAATAAGGATTTTTTGGGCAAACAAAATTTATATATTTTTTCCTTTAAATACATTTACAATACATTTTTTTTGTATAATTGATCTGAACATATTTTTTATTAAATAACAATTTATATTTTATATACTTTCTTTAAAAAATGGTAAACCCTGACAAGATTCATAAAAATCGATACAATTCCTCAAAGATTAATCAGAATTACAGTTTCTCATTATTATCCCACCTCGAAAACCAAAAAATACGCATAAATAAAACTAAAACAGGTGCACTTTACCATTGGAAGCGACAGTACGCCCACCCCAACCTACCTAGCGACTACGTTCACACCGTCCAGTACACTTAGACCCCCTACCGATCCATAACCTCCGAATATCCATGCACCAGGGGGGAACAGTACAAGGTTCAAATAAAACTGGCCATTATATATAAGCAAAGACTATAGAGACGCGAGCTCGACTCGACTGGAGTGTCGTCTGCCCGAGCTCTGATCGAAATCATTTGAAATATGTAATGGTTTTGACGTTTTCTTGACGTTTTTGTTTTTTTTTTAATATTTTGGTTTGGTTTTCGTTTTCCGTTTTTTTGTTTATGCTAGGCTAGATTTGTAGTTTTGGTCTGCGTGAAGATTTTTTTATGCTATCTATGGTATTTTCGGTTTTTTTTTGGGTTCTATGTGCTTGAGTGGATTTTTATATTTAAAATGTTTAATTTGTACAATAATTTTAGAGATTCATGAGACTAAAGGGAGCTTTAATTTTTATTTTGCATGTCACCGCAGACCGCAGCAGACCGAGGAATCTAGTGTTAACACACTCCGTTCCCTATGCACTATACGTCCCCTTGGCTATATACTCTCTAAGGATTCTCCATATTTTTAAGTTTTGCCTATTATTATATATATACGAGTAGGTACTTATTTGTTTTTATTGCAATTAGTAAAAAATTTAAAAAGAGAGTGTCATGTTACTAAGTTGTCTCTATTATGTCAATATATTTTCCTAAAAGTATAAATTATAGAGATCGATTTGGTCAGATTGAGGTCAGTCATGGCGCAGAGGTACAAGCGTGCGACTGTAAACACGACAGGTGATGAGTTCGAATCCCACTCGGGGAAATTAAATGTTTAATATTTTCATTTCCTCGTTCCAGAATTTTCTGAGAAGAGAGAAACGGAAGTGTCCTAATAGAAACGGAGTATCCTAACACTAGGTTCCCTGCTTCCCTCTGCCTATCCTACTATGGGCAGGATACACGTGACGCTTAAAAAAACTAGAATTAAAATTACTCATATATAGATGAAACTCAGCGGTACGTAACAAAAGTTAAGTGAAAGCAAGACGACCTAACGGTGTATAAGTTTTTTTGTTGCCGTACTAACGTATAAAAAATGTTGGGCTATCTCGTCGCGTCTAAGTAAAAATATGTAAGGAATTCTTGGTGTTTTATTTGATCGAGACATTGCGTGTTGTTTGGCTGAATTCTGCGCCGCGGTTTGTTTCGTTACCAGAACACAGTATATAGGTAGATTATATAAAGTTGCTTTTGTTAGTGTACTATTTTTTTTCTTTATTTTGACGAAGCATTGTGCGGCGTTGAAATCCGCTGACATTAGCAGTATCATTTAACTTTTTAGGGTTCTGTACCTTTTATAGAAAATAGAAATCCTTATAGGATTACTTTGTTGTTGTCTGTCAGTCTATCTGTCTTGACAGACGTCAAGAGGCTTTATCTCAGGAACGCTTGGAGATATGGGCGTTTATATAGTAAAATACGCGTATTTCGACACTAAAGGAAATCAAAATTAATAACATAATTCCGGTTTATGAAATTTGACAGCTAGCTAGACAGGTAATACTAGTTCAGGAAAAAAATCTGAAAACTATCAGATGGAAGGGCTATGCTTGAATTACAGAAAAAGCTCGAGAATTTTGTACGGAACCCTCGGTGGGCAAGACCGATTCGCGCTTGGCCCGTTTTTTATGATATTAGTATTTTACAGAACAGTTTTAATATTAGTTTTAGTACATAACTCCCCCACTTTTCACGAAATGTCTCGAAAATTGTCTATCGATCACAAAGAATTTTTAAATTTTAACCAATGGTAGATTAGCGCGTTAACCAAAGTCCTAAGCATTATAATATCAGTAAAGGTGATTCTAAGTATGTAGATACATAAGTGATAACTTACAATATACTTGTCCTTGTATTGTTCCCAATTCACCCTTCAGGAAGCCTCAAACGACCGCCTTGCTCTCTATTGAGGGTCGATTTTACATCCGGACAAAGCTGGGTGAACCTGTAATTATTATAATATACTACTAAATAGTTGCTACAACCGCGATTTATATATAAAAATTAAATTAATTCAGTTTCCCGCATCCCCCACACAACAGAGTAGGCATAGAAAAGTAGTATTGAGACACTCCTTTCCCAACTTTCCGCCGAGTTTTGGTGGCATAACGTGTTTAGTGGCGGAACTCAACGCCGCGCTTTATCTGGACACCAGAGCGAAGAAATGAAAATTTAAATAAATATTTCATTTCATCGAGTTGTGATCGAACCCACACGGTCGCGTTTAAAGTCGCGACTGGCCTTTCGTTTTATATATGTATTTTTTTATTCAGTTTAATTTTTTTTTCCGAGGCCAGTCGTGGCGCAGAGATACAAACGTGTAAACGCGACAGGTTGTGGGTTCGATTCCCATTCAATAAAATAATATTTATTCCCTCCTTCTGGTGCCAAGTCAATGCGTGCCGTTGAGTTTCGTCACTCAATGCCCACAGAATTCGGCGGCGTCTTAATACTAGGTTCCCTCTGCCTACCTTGCTATGTTTTGGGATACATCACAAAGCTAAAAAAGAAAAAAGTACCCCACATATAACAGGGTAGGCTGAGGAAACCTAGTGTTAAGGTACCTCGTTCCCCACGCCCCACTTTATGAACATTGTGTTGGATTGTTGTGAGTTACGAAATTCAACGCCACGCTTTTTCTTGTTACTGGAGCAAGGAAATTTACATAATTAAATCCTTCCAATGGAAATTGAACTCCTCGGCCGCATTTACAGTCGAACACTGTGCCACTGCGCCATTTAAACACAATATTTCGAAAATTGTTCGGTTCGTGTGAAAAGAACACTAGGTCTCTCTGCCTACCCTTCTATATACGGAATAAAGCGTGAAGCTGCAAAAAAATCTTTGATCTCACCGATTATAGCAAGTTAGGCGTAATTTTTTATATAATATAACATTATAAAATGTTATATAAAATAATGTTCTCGTCGTTGCGTTGCGTAAATGATCACGTTATTAGGACACCCATTAAAATATAATATTATATAAAGGAATTTTGTAACACATTTGTCAAATTCCCCTCATCGTCTAGTGAACTGGTGGTTTGGAGTTTGGTTTCATTTGGTTTGGTACATTTCAGTAGCGTTAGATACTTTTTTTACATAAGTAGTATTTTAGCAAAGGATTAAATAATGGGACGCTGCCGTGGCGCAACATAAGCGTAGTATCTGACTATAAATGCTACAGTTGTAAGTTCCATTCCCATTCAGGGAACCCCTCTGCCTACCCTGCTATGTGCGAGAGAGTTCTACAACGTGAAGGTTAAATAAAATATATAATCATTTACAGAAAGAAAAGAATTAAATATAATAATTTTACATATATTTAAATGAGTATCGAACATATATTATAAAAAACAAGTAACTCGCACTGCGCCACAAAATTTTGTGTCTTATTATTTATTTTAATACTATAAATGTTAAGGTCTGTGAGGATGGGCGTTTGTTCCTTTTTGATGTAAAAATGATTAATCGAATTTAGATGAAATTTAACAGTAATATAGCATAGCATCATAATGACACACATGGCTACTATTTATGTAAATATTTTGTATAATTCGGCTATAATATAACAATAAGCGGGCGAAGCCGCGTTTGGGTCGCTAGTTATATCTAAAGGTTAAAATACGTTCCGTAACCTATATTTAGCGTGAGGGTCGCGGGGGTGGTCGCCCCCGTGCTCACGGTGCCCCACACAGTTGGGGTATGGCGGGTCCATGGAATCTACAGATTTTCTTGGTGAATTCTAGGGTTTTAAATATTTATTTTTAAGAATAGTTTCATTTGAAATCTGGGAATTTAGTGTTAGGACATCCCGCTCTCCTTAAGATATTTCAGTTCATCATTTTATGTGCGGAATATAACGTCAAGCTAAAAAAATACCATGACGAGTACGAATCCTGCATTGATCTAAGCTTTACATTGTATTCCTCTAATAAGAGTGTCAGTAAAGAGAACCTGGATACTGGTCAAGATACTGTGTTCCCCACTTTCCTCTCTGATGATTGGCGGTATTTAAGGCCGTGCGTTGTCTTGGACAGAGCGCGGAACTGAAAATGATAACGATGTATATTTGTAGGTACGCTAAACATATGTAAAAGTTGAATTGATTTTTATTTCTCTTATGGACAAAAAATGGTGTTGAGCTACACCACACAACACACAATGTCCCTAAAATTATTCGGAAAGTGAAGAAGGGAGTGTCTTAATACTAGGCTTCCAGGCTCCCTCTGCATACCTATTTCTGTAGATAATATAAAAAATATTCTTTGAATGAAATTGAACCCATAACATCACATTTAGTCACGGATACCTGAATAATGAACTATTTTACTGGCTTCATATATACATATTGTACTTTGTCATATTTTGTACCAATGTTGAAGTTTTTCTTGCCTTGGATTTATGATAATTGTTCGTAGCAAGGAAAATTTTGATGTAATGAAAAAAAAAGGAATTGAATATTTATAGACTTTAGCATATTACATATCAGCTATTCTATACTAATATTATAAAGCTGTGAGGAGGTATTTATAATATTATTATAGATGAAATAAAATATGTATTTCTTTTCAAAATTTTACGATTTATTTCGCATATAGGATTGTAACCAGAGGGAACCTAGTGTTTATATAAATGAAGCCACGAAGTTGGTACAAAATATATGTAACATTTTTAAATTTGAAGTGTATTTTTTTTCTAAAACTCAAATCGTATTCGGTACCACCGCGCCGCTCCCCCTTTTGTAATAATTATTGCGTCCCTCTCGCACACCCGCCGAAACTGTATCGCCGTCTCGAGATGGATGCAAATGAAAAATCAATGGCACCACTTGTCTCTTTGCCGGTCTTGACGGATTAAATTATTTTTTTGAGTATTTTTTTTTTAGTTTGTTTCCCTGATTTTAAATGGGGAGGTTGTGGATTCAAATTTTTTGATATTTTGGCGATGTGGACGAAACGGAGTCCCGTGACTTGATCTCAGATGCAGCGTGAAGTTAAAAAAGAGTGCATTGTATAGGTATATTCTTGAATTGCATAATGCTATGTTTTAAATAAAAAACCTAATTATGTCTATGAAAATTATGCGCATTTTTGATATCTGACGCATCTAAATGAAATGGTTGTAAGTTCAAATCCTAGTTTACCAGATCAGATAAAGTGTAGCGCTGGGTTCTGGGATTACTAAGTTAGCCTAGCTTACAAAATGCAAAATAACTTAATAAATAATTTTACACTCAAAACATAGCCTAGAAGGTTAGGTTTTGAGGAAATAAAGAAAGGAAATAAAAAATATTAAACCGACTTTAAATACCTCTCAACTCAAGACCTGTCCACATTAAAAAAAGCGTAGATATCTCGAAAACTACTGAAATGATTTTCACAAAACCCAAAAAAGATCATGTCAATATGATTTTTAGGAGGCCAGTCGTGACACAGGGACTGAAGCATGTGACTGTAACCGCGACAGTTGGTGGTGGGTTCGATTGGAGGAAATGAAATATTTGCTCTTGTGTCGAATTGAGTTGAGTTGAGCATTTATAACGAATAGCCTTAACTGAAGACTGTCTTAACACCATTTTCTCTGCCTACCATCATACATGCGGGCACAGCGTAAAGCGGAAAAAAAATAGTGTCGGAGAAATTTAAGCACGCTTGCTCGGAATAAATATATCATCATACTTCATATAAAATCTTATTTCATTTAAAAAGGCTAATAAAATTAAATTAAATAGCAACTATTATAATTTGACGTTTATAGTTCATTGAATATTAACTTCTACACTATATCCGTTTCCCGCGCTTTTTTACAACTACTTTTTTTTTACATAAGTAAACTGCGCCGGCAATTATTGGCAAAGAACAACGTTTATTCGGTCAATCGTGAAATTTTATTAACTTTCTATAATAATAATTTGACTAAAAAAAATGTTTGGGATAAAATTGAGATTTTTTAATTTATATTTATTATTATTTGCACGTATTTCGCGCGATTTTGCAGACAGAATGAACAAAAAAATCTAATTAAATCGCTGTATCCCGCACACAGAGGGCAGAGGGAACAAGTATTAAGATACACCGTTTCCCACTTGCAGGCAGAATGACTTAGTGATAATAATTAATAAGGTATTCGATTTTCGCGCTGTTTTAAATTTTATATGAAACTCTTTAACCGGAAGTTGCGTAAAATTTCAATAAAGAATAATTTTTATTTCCTCGCTCTGGTAAAAAGCCAAAACTCACTCAACACGCAATCTCTCCATACATGCGTGGGGAACAGAGTGTCTTACATTACTTATAAACATCTGTCACTTTCAAATCATCATATCAGTTGTATTTGAACCTGTAACCCGATGATTATGTAACATTTAAAAATACCTGGCCGCTGACAAACGTTGACGTTTTGAGAAAAAAAGTTCAAGTTAGAATTTTGGAATTCTGTTATGTCAATGTGTGTTTGTTTTTATATATAGTTAATTGTTGCGTTCTATACACGCTGGAGTCGTATGCGAGTGTGTGTAATACTGCGATTGAATGGTTTTGTTACTTTTAGAAGAAATGTCATTTAAATATTTTTTTACGTTTTGTTATATCTTTTACCTTCACGTCGTATTCCGTATATAGCTGGGTACACATAGGTATACTAGTGTTAAGACACTCCGTTCTCTCGTTCTTGCTTAATGTCTTGAGACATTGTGTGTTGTTGAGTCGTAACGTCGTACGGAACGGGGAGGGTTGCGAGAAAATGAAAGTAATTAATTTTCTCGAACCTACACTCGTAGCGCCTACACTTAGACGCCATGGTGCTGCGCCACGACTACCTCATTGTTTTTTTTTTATACTTATAATTTATTTGTTCTGAGCCTGAATTTTCTTAGCATTTGTATATTTAAATGATTTTTAATTTATAGTTAGGTTAGGTTGTAATGATGTGTGACTCAAAAATTCATTAGATATTTGTCTTTAATAAATCTTTTTATGTTTTTATTTTTCTATATTTTGATGTACCCTATTGTACCTCCTGAACTTAAAACAGTAAGTTATTTCTATTTGAATAACTTGACGCTGTATAAGAATATAGTATATCCAGTTAATGGGCATCAATAAATTCAAAGTACTCAATAAAATACTTAGAGATATATTAATGTAATGGGTTATATATAATTATAGGTTCGAAGTACGAATAGATTTTCAATATAACCAATCAATATTTATATTGCTATTTATTTATGTGCGTAGGTTATAAAATAAACTTATGTACTATTTAATTAAAAATATAGCAAAGCAGCATCTCGCTCTTTCCTGCGTATGCCAATGTAGACGAAGAGAACCTAGTGTAAACTAACCCGTTCCCCACGCACTGCTTAATTTTCGTGACACTGCATGTTGAATGATAGGAAGGAAAAGAGCAGTAATTTATTCTCCCAAGTTAGAATCGAATCCACAACCGTCGTGTTTACAGTTAGATAGTATTCCTCAGTGCAACGGCGGCCTTAAATTGATAAGTTTATTACGTTTATAACCTTGTTAAATTAGAAATTTTATGTTAACATTACATTTTACGCACTAATTGATGGTAAGGCAAAGAGTATTTTTTATCTTCTCGTTGTGTCTCGCATCGCAGTCCGAAGACAGACAGAATATAATTTCAGGACACTACATGCACTCCATTCTCTACATTCCACTCAAAATCAAGGCATTGCGTGGTGAGTTGCGGAACTGAGTGCCGCACTTTATCTTATCGCGTTATTTAAAATTAATTAATCAAATATATATATTTTTTAAATTTCACACTATGTCCGTCACATGGCAGGGTAGGCTGAAGGTCGGATTAGTCGCGTATATTTAGTAATATACGTTTTTTGGAATTATTAGATATCTAATAACTTAACTAATACATGATTATTAATAATCTACTATATATTTTATTTTTTACCTGTACCAAAAGAAAAAAAACTGAACTGTTCAATCTCTCTACGTCGCACACCACGACGTTTTATTGTCTTCACGCACACACACATAGATAACACGCCGCAAGTCTGTGTGCGTGAGTTCAACGCTTGTTACTCAAAGAAGGTGATAGCTGAAATCTTCTATTATTATTTTTTTGGTGAAAGTGGGTACAGAGAATTTTTGTAATCTTTAAATACTCCCTTTTTAACTTTTAAGACTATAAAAATATATATTTATATGTTATAGATTTTTCTGTTTTTAGTTTTATGGCTATGGTTTATTTTTTATATCATTTTTTATTTGAATGAAAATAATTGCATGGTCAAAGTAATTATGTGACTTTTTTTTAAATTAATAAACATTAAATATATAAAAAGCCTGTATACTCGTAATTATCCATTACTTGAACCCCCATATTAAAATTTAACTGCAATATCTAATTCCTTAAATCTTAGATTCCTAACATATTAGATTGTTTGTTTTGCTAGATCTGGGAAATTAAAATATTTTATATAATAAGCATTGTCATGAATGAACATCGAATCTACAATAGTACAATCTCACGTTAAAAAAAATCAGCTTCACGCTGTATCCCGCACACAGCAGGGTAGGCAGAGGGAACCTAGTGTTTTAGACACTCCGTTTCCCACTGACGTTAATCTGACGTTAATCATACTATTACAGCTTACGCTGGGTTCCCTCTGCCTACCCTGCTGTGTGCGGGATACAGCGTGAAGCTGACAGCTTATGCAGTAATATACCTTATGTTATTAGAATGACACATAGGCTTCAATTTATGTGAAGATTTTGTATAATTTAGCTAAAACACAAAGTAATTGTAGGCGTGCGAAGCCGCGTTTGGGTCGCTGATTATTTTATACTACTAGTACTATTTAAGTTTTGTATAATTTTTAGATTATAGCAAAATTATATAAAATCTTTACTTACATTGTATCCTATGTGTTATTCTCATATTATTGTAGTTTCATCTAAATCCGTTCAGTAATTTTAACGTGAAAGTGAAACAGAAATCCATCCCCACAAACTTTCATATTTATAATATTAGTAAGATGTATATTGTATTAGATTATATATCTATGTAATGTAATTTCATATTCACGCTTTGATAGAAAAAAACGCGGAGCTTAGTTCCGCAACTCAACTTGTAATGTCTCGTAAGAGTTGTTGGGCGATGCGTGGGCAATAGAGTGTCTTAAAACTAGGTTGCCGCTTTATATCGTGTTCTCTTTGGATGTCTTTTACAACATATATATTTAGTACTGACCTTGAACAGATTTGTTCGTGTAATTTTTTTTTTGTCTTAAATTTTCAGGGGTGTGCACAAGACTATTCTAAGGGCACGAACCATCCGGCCTCTCCTATTCATATGTATTTATATATGTATGTTTATATTGTGACACCATCATTGCACATTGGGGCTGTGTCTGGCGCTATGGTAGGTTCGATATCTACTTGAAGGAACGCTTATATATATTTAAATTATATTTTAAAATGGAAAATCGCGCCGTTAAGTTACTCAAATCGAAATGTCTTCAAAGCAGATGTAAAGTGAAAAAATACTTTTTGTTTTAAAATTTTTTTTAATCGTTATTCTGCACGAAGAATGGAAAAATATTTTAGAAAATGTACAGTACAAGTACAAATTCGAGGTCACTCGAACCCGTGCCTCTCGTGCTATGATCACTAAGCCATACGTTTTTATCAAGCTACTTCAATATTATTTGAAGCACAAAAGAAAACTTATTAAACATCTATATGAATTTTATTATAAAAGATATATGAAAGAAAAAGGTAGCCTATCTAATAATATCTCAATGATAAAGTTGCCGGTTTTACGTGTTTTAAGAACATGTTACGCCTAGTTGAAATATTTTCAATATTTTATAATTACAAGCATCTATTACAACTGACGATGTGTTATCAGTTGTAACATGAAGTAAATCGGTTTTTCCTTGTATTCAAATGAATGCCTTATATTTTAATATAATATACGTACTCATAGACCAGTCGTGGTGCAGGGGTACAATCGTGCGATCGTAAACACGCCAGGTTATGGGTTCGAGGAAATATTTAATATTTTAATTTCTTCGCTTTGGTAACGAGGCGAAGCGCGGCGTTCCTGCAGTCACACGCAATGCTTCCAGAATTCTACGGAAAGTAGGAAGTAAGTGTCTTAATTAGATATGAGTTTCTTGCCACTACATTCCCAGGTTCTCTCTATCTACCCTGCTATGTGCGTGTAAATACAAAAAACACAAAAAAAACTGATTTTTATTATTCTATAGGAACTAGCTTTTATGTGCTGCTGCGCGCACATGGTTATATAAATAATAATTGTGTGTCACACATGAGACATTCTTAGTGCAGGAGAGGAGGAGCTTGCATGGAAACGATTAACGTGATGCTGCAGAGGTAGCCTGTCCTATTCCTCGATAAGTAGATAATTCAACACAAATATAAATTTATCCATTCGAATCAGTGTTTCCTAAGATAAGCAAGCGCATTCAACCAAAAAACTCTTCAGCTTTAGAATATAAAATTGTTGAGATGACGAATAGTGACTCGCTTTATACTTAATTTCTTGTCAAATGGCGGTGTTGAACGCTTTATTTTGTTAGACGGCACATTTTTTTACATTAAATGACAAAAAAAGCCATGACAGTGTTAATACCTTAATTAATCGAATAGCCACCAAAATATCGATTATATGACAGAAAGTAAATGTTACGTTGATAGATGCACTGAGGCCACGTTATTTTTATTACGCTTCAGTCTTTAATTACAACAATATATAATCGTCTGCAATTTTGTTTGCATGGATTTGAAGAAGTAAAATGGAAATCCCGCTTTTTGGGCTTTCCGCTCTTAGTGCTCCTTTACACTCCCTTTTTAACCTCTACACTATCTATGTGAAAAATTTTAACTTTTTAAGTCTAGTAGTTTCGTCTGAGCGAGGTTTGTCAATTATCTAGCGACGGGAGAGATGCAAAGATTTTTTTTGCGTCACGCTATATCCGGCACATAGCATAGGGCACTGAGAACCTTACGTCAGACACCTAGTCGCTCCGTTTCCCGTTTAGACACTCCTGTTTCCTACTTTTTGCCGAATTCTGATGGCATTGCTTACTGAATGGCGGAGGTAAACGCCGCGCTTTGTCTGGTTACCACAATAAAGAAATGTAAATCGTAAATATTTCATTCACGCGAGACAATCGAATCCACAACCGTCGCGTATACAATTGCACGCTTGTGTGCCGGCGCTACGACGCCCGCATATAATATATACATAGATGTATTATAATATATACACGTCAATGTTATTTTGAAATTGGCTTAGCATTTACGCATCGCGTTGATGTGCTGATATGGCTGTCCATGATCATTAAAAACGAAAATAAATTTGAATTTGTTTAAAATACTGAAAACTCTTGTTGCGTCGAATTACTTTCAAGTTGCGTTGCCAATTTCAAATTGCATAATATGGTATATCTTTGAAACTATAAATAATAAGCTCTTTAAAATATTTGATTTTTTTAGCGTCACACTGTATCCCGCGTACAGCAGGGTAGGCAGAGGGAACCTAGTGTTAAGGCACTCCCTATCCCACTTTCCGCTGAATTCTGGAGGCATTGCGTATTGAATACCGGAACACAACGCCAATCATTGCCTCGATACTAGAGCGATGAAATGAAATTATTAAATATTTAATTTCCCTCAGATAGGAATCGTACCTACAACCCGTGGCTTTGACAGTCACACTTTGTGTCCATGCGTCACGACTGGCCTCAAGTATATAGGTATAGCAATTTACACGGAGTTAAAAATCGCACCTACCCTGTAGGCTATTTTTTATATTTATTGTAATAGCTTCATCGCAGTGTTATTAATAATATTATGTATAGTTAAAAAATAATATATTTACGAAAAAGTCAAATAGTTTTTTGACTTTATTCGTAAATCAATTATTTATTTGTTTTGCTTCACGCTACGTTCTGTATATATAACAGGATAGACATGAGGAAAATAGTTTTAAGACGTCCCGTTCCTCACGCACTACCCAATATTCGTGAGTTTTGTTCGCGTGTTGCGAGTTGGGTGGCGGAATTCTATGTCGCGCTTCTTCAATCGGAAAATGGAAAATGAAAATAAATGAATAACCTAACTTAACTTTACCTTTTTAAACGTTATTGTGATGTATCTTATTGTGTATTACTAAAACTATTATTTTTACCCAATAAATTAATTAATAAAAAATGTTCCCACTTAGAGAGAAAAGGATGCCTCTGCCATAGTGTAAAGATATTCCGTTCCACGTTTTTTGCAAAATTTTTGAGACACTGCGCGCTAACTCATGGTCGCGCTTTATCTACCAGATTGCTTTGCATTATGAAAAATTAACAACAGCCTTAATCTAAGCAACCCCTGAGGGTCTGAGGGTTTCTGCTTGATAGTACCATAAATTGTGCTTTTCACCTGATCTATGTATAATTTTCAAGTTTCATGATTATGAAAAATTTGAAGTGGCGCGGCGTTCCGCCACCTAATTCGCAATGTATCGAAAATTCGATGGTGTGTGAGAAAAACGGAGTGTTACCAGGTTGTGAGGTCCCTCTGCCGTCCTTGCTATATGGGGGATACAGCCTGATGGTAGAAAAGAAAATTGTAGAAAAGCGTGTTTTTTGTTTATTTTTACTATACACTTAAGGATAAAGCAGGAAGGAAGTAGAGTTCTGGAGGCATTGTGTGTTGAGTACCGCCACTCACAACGCAATGCCAGAACTCGAAACTGGGGACCGGGGCGTTACTGTAAAACCGACTGGTTGTGGGTTCGATCCCCACTCGAGAAGATGAAATATTT